>JAYJME010000370.1:0-24543 GCA_036873775.1 Costaria costata | reverse complement strand
CTCCAACCCTCGGGGATCGGTGGCTACCCTGCCGGCTCCGCCATTGTGGGAGCCTGAGCGGACGGCTGCACGCTCGGGTGTAGGACATATTAGGAATGCCCCCGAAAGCGTATGCCTTCCAGCCTTCGTTGAGAACTGCTGTAATCTTTTGAAAGATCAAAGATCCCGATTTGAACTACTCTGTCTGCCGATGATGAGAGCTCTGTATGATACATGCATCTACAGCAGCAGCAGCAGCCGTGGTACAGCCGTCCTTCGCTGCTACGCGCGTACGATATTAGTAATCACGTAATCACGATTTGAAAACTCCTCTATGCTCTACCGATGATGAGAGCTATGTATGATACGTTCGTCTACAGCAGCAGCCGTGGTCAAGCCGTGTTCTTCGGAGCTACACGTACGAGTATGATATGAATAATCACGATTTGAAAACTCTCTGCCGATGGTAAGAGCTACGAGTATGTATGTATGATACGTACGTGCGTCTTCAGCAGCAGCCGTAAATTTTAAAAGCCGTACTCCTCTCCCGATGATGAGAGCTACTACAGTAGTATATATAATACGCACGTCTACAGCAGCAGCCGTGGTAGCGCCGTTCTCCGTGGGCAGTATGAAGAGCACTGCTCTGCTACGACTCCCAACACTTGGCATTAAGTCTGACCTCCATATTATTTCTCCGCAACACTGCAGCTAACTTTTTGGGCATACTCTGAAGCGAATCTGCGACCGGCGGCCGTCCAGGCCGTCGGCGAAGCCCCTTGTAGTATTAATAGTATATGATACTATTAATAGTATTGCAGGTAACACGCAAGAGAGATGCCACCAGTACGTAGCTTGCCCCCTGGGACAATTTTCGTTGCCGATTTTCTCGCCAACAAAGGGCACTTAAGCACACACAACCAAAATAATATCTCGTCGAGACCTTTCCATACAGGCAGTAGGCTCATCGCTCTGCGTTTGAACCCTCCCCGTTGTACTGTACTGGTATAATACCACTCAAAATCGTAAGAGGGGGTGTGTTATCTTAACCCCTTTAGAGCCGAAAACGGTTTTTGGGGACAAAAGTACATGGAAAAGTGTCCAATACTTTTTTTGCCGTTGTAAAAGGGGTACCGTAAGTGTTAATGGTTGTTACAATTATAGTTCACCCAATACAAATACGGAACATGTGTAAGGGAGATCGTGGATGTAGTTCCGGTATTTAGAGTATTGTGCACAAACCCGTATGACACTACACCAGAGTATTTACCATACGAAGTATATCGTTACAGCAACCGTATCGTACAACACTTGAGCGGACAAAACATATCCGAAAAGCAGTACAAATTACATGAAAGCTTAACCTTTTTCTACCCCAAAAAGTATTCCACACTATTTTCAAGTTGTTTTGTCCCCAAGAACCGTCTGCGGCTCTAAAGGGGTTAGGAACTGAATACTTACCGCTGTGGTGTCTCTCGTGTTGTATGCTAGTTGCTCTCGGCAGCAGCCGTGTAAATAATGTGCTAAACCCATCTGCACTACGTTAAGCATTTTATTCAGACAGCAGCCTTACAAGTACAAACGATACAAATGGTGTGTTTGACGCATCTACAGTGTTGTGCTGTTTTATTGAGGCAGCAGCCATGCGAAGGGTGTGTTAGACCAATCTTGACATATTAGTAGAGCCTCTTCGACATTTTCTTTCGACAACCGCCCGAAGGGTGTGTTATTGTTATACACATCTCCACTACCAGGTAGCCTTGTATCCTACTGATGTATACGAGTATACGTATTATATGGTGTTTCGACAATATATACCGTACGTAGTTTGGCTAAGATACCACCGTTTTCTAACATACCACCCGACCACAGGAAACCACCCAGGGTGATAAAACAGCAAAACCCAAAATAATCGTCACGCGGGGTGGTTGCTTCCGCCAAACATGATGTATATATATATACGCCTGCATCTGTTGCCGTCTTACTAACTTTTATTGACTTCATACCTCCGACCGAATCTCCGCGGCACTCCTACCCAACGCAGACGTCGCGCGCCTCCCCCCTTAGGCTACATGTATAGCCGACTGCCAGGTGGCATATATTTAGCATTTACGTATTTACCAGTACTGTAGTATTTAGTACCAACTCAAGCACTACCCTACACCTTGTTTGCCGTTGTTGCCAGATTAACGAGCACGACATGGTGGTCTCCCTTCCCAGCAGCCTGACCGGGGTAGTCAGGCGCAAAGAGGTCAGCGACTACTTTTACCTCAAGGCTGCGGCCAGCGGGGCGCACAAACAGACCAGCAGAGGCGGCGGCGCCGGTGGCAGGGGGCGGTACTTCGAAGACGCCTCTGCTGACGACAAACCCCTCAAGGACTTCTTCCGAGAAGGCCAGGTGACAAGGATAACACGGTTTGCGAACGCGGCGTTTTGTGTGCGGGAGGGAGCTTGTTGTTCGTGTGTCTTATGTCAATACTTACTGGTAGTGTACTGCTTCACCTACAGAAGATCGTTTATCTATTCATTTTTGTACTCCCGGTTTTTTTTGTTTTGGTTATCCTCCGGCGGACAGGATATTTGTTTCCTGAGTGTGTCGAGTTAGCTCGCTTATAGAGGATGACGGTGCTCCCGTGGCAAGCAGCAAGCAACCTGGGTGCATCGACCCGCCCTGATTCTCCTGCAAATAGTACCCGGGGTGGTATGATAGTAACAGTCGTGGTATTAATATTAATAGTATCATTTGAGCTGTTAGTGCAGGGAAATACCTGGTAGTGAACAGTGGCGAGAGCAAAGTGTCAAAAGTGTATCCTCTTTATTCTTGGTAAAGGTAGGTTTCGCTTTTCTGGCCAGTAGCGCGTGGTGAGCGAGAGGTTCGCTTCAGAGATTAATGCCGACACCGAGTCGAACTCGTAAAGAATAGTTCGAGTACACTTTGTTCGTTAGAAGGGATACCCTGCTATTAATAGCCTACCGTACGCGACGGTGTAGTATATGAGCACACCCCGCTCGGACTGATTTGAAAGCCGATACAAACAAACACACAAACAAGCCCGAGCGAAGTATGGCGGATTTCGGAAAGTCGTGTCGAGACAACTCCATAGACGCTTCGCTCGGCATTTAAACTCTAGCGGTCAAGACAACCTCTCTTTGAGGGGGGGGTGTTATACACGTAGTAGTCTTTCAGCGACTGACTTACTCGGTATTAATAGTAGATGACGCCTTGTAGCCAACAGGTACAGTTAGAAACCAACACTTCAGCAATGTTTTCTTGGCTGTCGAGCCTTGTGTGCATCGCGGCACGTTACGTAGCTTTTATGCGACCTAGCCACTCTCTTGACCTCGACAATCAGAACTGACAGTAAGAATTCCTCAATATCGTTCATTCCGCACGGGCCCCCCACAATCGGGGCCACCGCCCGCTATTAGTACTGTCGCAATAGTAAACACATGTACTCGTAGTCGCGCGCCTTTCCACATTTCTCTGTAAGTTTCACTTGGTTATACTTGGTCTGTGGCCTATACTACCTATGTTACGGCAGCACGTGTTGTGGTATCATGGTATCATACGTGTTGTGTACGCTGGGAGTAGCCAGTTTTTTACCCGGCCAACATGCCCCGTGGGCTATATAGGAGCTGAGACTTTCTGTAGAACCTATTTTGTACGGTCTTTGCAGTGGCTTTTGATTTCTCGGTGCTGTAGCCGTAGGCTTAGGCTTGTTGTACAAAAGGTACTGCTGTAGCCTCAGAGATGGTGTCGATGTCACTATAGTCACTTTAATACTAGCGTCGTGAGCATGGCTCAAAGATGGGCACTATCCTGGTACATACTGGTACTGGTATGTATGATGCAGAGACACCACTGATTTGGCATATATTATCATCGCAACAAAAGATAGTTCTGGATGGGCACCTCATAATCGTTAAATGCAAATCAGAGAAACTTGCTTCAGCTTGAGCTTGTTGTGTACGTGGAAACGCCAAGAACCCGTTACGTAAATATCTCGACACCAACTATTATAGTGCATGACTACTCGTACTACTGTAGTACTGTATATAATCAGATCGATATGCTATACCTGGTATGCGGGTAATGGCGGCTTCGCTATAGGTTTGCTCGCGTGTGTTGTTTGTTGCTTGCCGTTTATTCTGATAGGGTAGTAGCAGACAAAATACAAATGATAGGAATGGAGTTTTCCGCACTGACGAAAAAACGCTGTACAACAGCACAACAATGACGATATCTATGATGCAATATGTATTTGCTACTCTCGACTGTCGGGATGACGACACTTACCACCAAGATCGCTGAGATATATACACGTCTACCATCTAAATAGGAAAGTTGACACCCCGCAAATATGCCTTGGCGTTTCAAGTTCAAAACGCTTCTTGGTACAGTAGAATATGACTTGTTGATAGCATCGCACTTGCGCAGAACTAGTCGTAAGTCGAATGCAGAAGCAGCATTACACCAGTCACTTCTCCTTCAAGAGAGCATTAGTGGCGACTGGTTTACTTTTTGCTTGACAAGTTTTTTTTAACAGCTTACAACAAATCGTGGATTAGTCAGGCTGCAGTACAGCAGTAGCAGTAGAAGAGGTAGCAGTACAAGCAGTTCGTGTCAACAGGGATATCAAGGATGCAACATATATTTGCTACTCTCGACCGTCGGGATGACGACACTTACCACCAAGATCGCTGAGATATCCACACACTTACCGGGGTACGGGGGGATAAGAAGGGGTTGTGCTTTTGTACGCGGCGGAACCATGTTAAAACAAACTATTAATAGTCACCATATTTTGTACCGGTACTACTTGTAGCCTAAGTCTTGAGGACGATGGCATAAACTATACAGTAGTACCTGGTACGTGTTTGCCTCGTATTCTGAATATATGTATCGTGTATGTGACGAGAACGCGTTTAAGTTCAACAAGCACGACCCTCTTTTTAGCAGCGGGTCGGCTTGAGGGCGCGTGTACTTGAGAGTATGGCATATCAATCTACGGTATATTACACCAGGTATATTGTTATGTTAGCAGCAAAGAATAGGTGGAAGGGATATTCTATGATGCAATATGTATTTGCTACTCTCGACCGTCGGGATGACGACACTTACCACCAAGATCGCTGAGATACCCTTCCTTCCTTCCACCTCGAATTCTTGTTATTATTATTATTTTCATCGATTTTGAGTAGCTGTCAATAGCCACAATGAATCGCGTTGAAAAAAATACGATAAACCGGAGAATGACGACGACAACAAGGCCAGCAACAACCTTTACCAACACTCGTCTTTCTCCCACACCCCACCCCACCCCACCCCACCCGCGTCCTAGGTGGTCCGTTGCGCCATCACCAACCTCGCAAAGGAGGTCGGAGGGCGCCACATCGACCTCTCCCTCCGCGCCTCCGTGCTGAGCAAGGGGCTCTCTTTGTCACACCTGACGAAAGGCTGCGGGGTGTACGGCTCTGTGGTGTCCTCTGAAGACCACGGTTTCGTCGTCACCTTGGGGCTGGAAGGCGTTACCGCATTTTTGCCCAAGGCAGACGCGCCCAAGGCTGGACTTGAAGTTGGTCAGCCGGTGGAAGCGGTCATTCAGGTAAGAAGCACTCTTTTTTTTAAAGGGGGAGTGTTACTCATTTCGTGCATGGCCGTAACCATATTATCATAAAATCTCGCATCCCTGCAAGGCCAGGACGAAGCACGTTGGGTTTCTCACCAAACGAGGCTTTTGGGTAAAGTTTTTTTTTCAGTATCGTACTTTGTACTGGTATATACTTCAGGCCAGGTATTTCATGGTCGTCCTGAGTTGGTACTTAAAGGCTTGGACAGCTGCTGCGCATGTCTCGCCCCAAAAAGAATCCGAAAAAAAACTGGCTGCCGCGAGCAACGACCTTAGTCGCGCCAAAGAAGCTGTGCCCGGGGCACAACCCCCACATACTGGTACACCTTGGAAAGTTTTGTGTTGGAAGGGTTTGGCCTCTGCTGCAAGGTGTACGTGTGTAGTTTTGTTTTTGTTTCAATCGACCTATCTTGGATAGTCGTATCGTAGGTAGTGATTGTGCTTCCAACACGGAGCAGCGTCGCGATGTTGACACCCTCCTTTTATTCGAAAGCTATCCAGTGTCCCCTCAGTTGCGAGCTCTCTTCTACACATGGCAACATCGGGACGCCGCCTTACGTCATGCGCGCTGACGCTAGCGTCCCCTCCTCCTGCTGCTGCTGCCTTTTGTTTGTTTGCTTTTTGGTCTGGCAGACGGTAAAGGCGGCTGCCCGCACGGTGACCCTCTCAGCAGACCCTTCGCTCGTAGCCTCCGCCGTTGCAAAGGGGACTGCCTTCGATCTTCGCTCTTTGAAGCCAGGCATGCTCGTCGACACCATTGTGGACACCGTCGTTTCCAACGGCATGCTGGTGAGTGCCCTCTGCCGGCGCGCGTAGCGTCAGGGTCGATGGTGCGGGGTATACCTAATGCTGTCTTGTGTTGGTGCTTGGTAACCTAGCGCTACGCTCGCCCAGTCTAGCGTGCGCTAACGTGCACCGTACCGGTGCAGTTGGAACAGCACGAGTGACAGTGACAGTCGATCGATCACAATGGTCAATTTCCAACGACATACTGGTCAGGCATCTGCCGTCACCGTCGGTTATTTCAGCGATAGAATATCATAGCACAGGGTAGACTATTCTGAATGATAGGATGTGGCTGGCAGGCCTTGTCCGCAGGGAAAGAAAAGTGGTGATTCCTTTGAAGTGTGAATAGTGAATTTGTGGCGGTAAGCGTGAACAGTGTTGAGGAGCCTACCAGTACGATACAACGCCTCCTAACAGGGTTTCAGCCTCCAAGTAATATAATGGAGTCGATGGGCTACGATAACAACACATCTATCAAAATAAATACACTTCGAAGAAAGCAGTTTGCGTTTTGCGCTTGAGCCTATTCTATAACCTTCTGTAATATAATACGAGTATACCTATAATATATATATATATATATTGTAGTGAGATATATTTGAGCCTATAACCAAATTACACACAATAGTGATAGCTGTAATGGATGGAGCACGAGTACAGTTGGTGATAACGCTCTTGCCGTATTCACTACCGTCTGCTATATATTGTCCATACAGTAGTCGTCCGTAGCCACCTTCCAGTTTTATCAACATACTTCGTATCATATATACCCGGAACTCAAGTGCCTTCCGTCAGAGCTGGACGGTGTATTTTGCGTGTATAATTATCGCCTCGACTGACTGCGTGGATTGGATTGGCTAACAAATTCTCGCTACATGTTCGTCTGTTAATCACTGCGATAGGTGAGCTTCCTGGGCTACTTCGCGGGTTGCGTAGACCACAACAACATGCCCGTCGTTTCTGGGGACAGCAAAGAAGAGGAGGGCGGTTGGCGGTCGATGTTCAGGCCAGGCCCGGAGCCCGTCCGCGCGAGAGTTCTCATGGTGGACTACGTCAACAAGGTATCTTGCACTCTTGCACTACATCGATAGATTAGAGTACCAGTACGGCAGTATCGGCCCTCTAAATCAAAACCGATTTATTGTTGAAACTAAGAAACCGAGATAAGACTCTGGCCCGGGGTGGGTTTTTCTTATGCTATTAATAGTAGACCTGTGTGTTCCAATTCGAATTGCTTAATTCCTCGGAAAATGTTTTTTGTCGTTAGGTTCTCGTCGGTCCTTTTCCTATGACAAGGCCGGTAGTTTAGTTGCAGCTCCAAAAACGAAACGCTTGCCGTCGGTAATACGCCGTCACTCGTGTCCCTGGGGTTTTACGTGCTGTCGGTAGCGTGGCGTCCCGCGTACGCCTTGAGTTCTCCGCAGGCACCCGCCCAGTCTGTTCGGGAGTCGGTTTTCTTGTAAAGACTTTTGAATAGTTTCTGAGTCTTTCCTCTCCGCTTCCTTCTCTTGTGTTTTCCGTTTTCCCGCAGGCTATCCGATTGACCCTCAGGCCGCACCTGCTGGAGATGCGAGCTCCGTCGGGGCTGCCTCCCACGGGGGCGCTGCTTGAAGGGGAGGTCGTCAGAGTCGACCCCGTACTGGGTCTGCTTCTAAGGGTCAGTCAAGTGCCTACCTGGTGCAATAGCTTACAGTACAAGGGGCCTCCAATCCCGAACGCACTACGACTACTGTCCCTCAACCCTTTTACTACCCGAAAAGTATCGTAGTCTATTTACAAGTGATTTTGTCCACAAAACCGCTTCCGGCTCTAAAAGGGGTTAAAAGGGGCGTCCTACTGTATGTAGTGCGTCTTCTTGATTGGTATCATACGTGTACTACATGCTTTTATAATGTTTTGTTTTTGTTTTTGCATGCCTGTTTCGCGCGTGTTTGCTCTTTCCTTGTTCAAGATTTACAGACAGATCGGTGCTGACGGCTTTTTCATAGGGCCACCCGTTTTTTGTTTCGGTCGCGTTTTTATTGTTTCGAAAGCTGTAAGGGGTATGTATCTGATATCATATGATGGTGGGCCCGATTCGGAGGTTGGCCAACCGCATGCCATCATATCATGCCATGCAGTGGGGCCGATCGATGTACTGCTGACTATTGATCCTGTACCGCCCACGTACCTTTCCGAACAAAAATCAAAGCCGGTGAAGCTCTGTCGTGAAAGTGTAAAATAATGTTGAACGTCTTGATATATCGTACGTATCTGTCGCCCACTGTTCAAAACTACGTTCACGCGAACAAAAATGCACCCTCCGCTGATCGTTAACATCATCATGACGCGAATCGACCAGAGATATCTTGGCCGGTAAAGCAGAACAGAGCCTATGGTGCAGCCTGTTTTTTATCTTGGCTTTGACATCGACCCCGCTGTTTTTATTTTTTCATGGTTTGCTTCCCAGGTACCTTCTAAAGAGGGGGATGGCGGAGCGGGAGCTACGGGCAACGCCGCCGCAGACAAGAAAGAGAAGGGGCAAGCCCGACGAGAACGGAGAGCGGCCGCGGCAGCAGCGGCCGCAGAAGCTGAGGGGGGCGAGGCAGAGGCGGGGGGAGAGGGCGAGGGGGTGGGTGTGGGTGCCACCGTCGGGGCATACGTACACATCTCTCGCATCTCGGACGAGAGGGTCGAGCACGTCGACAAGTCCTACAAGGCGGGACAGAAGGTGTGCAACTCCGATCGCCGTGTCCCCCTTTTTCTGATTTGTTGTGTTTCGGTTGTGAAGAACGGGATGCAGAACGGTGCCGCGTTTGTTGTCTTACTTGTTTGAAAATATTGAACAGATCACGATGTAGGTCATCAAAATCATCTAGTTCCTAGCCTGCCGTTGTGAGATGTTGTGTATGGCAGGATGATCTAGATGATCTATCTGTACAGTACAGACCCAATCCAGGAAACATGTCTCAGATCATGGCGCTGTCCTTTAAAAAAAATCGATCAGCCTGCCGTTGTGAGATACTTCGCAGGATGATCTATCTGTACAGTACAGATCCCATCCAAGAAACATGTCTTAGATCATCTGGAGCTATTTGCCCTTGAAAAAATCGATGTGCGAAAGAGTGAGCTTCGGGACTACCACTGCGGTGGGGGGGGTTGGGTCTGTTTCGTCGCGATATTCCCGTTCTAGTTTTCTAGTTTTCTTCAGGGGGCGTTTCCGCATCCGATGACACGCTGCCGCTCCTAAGGCCTAACAAATTCGATCTTACCAGTAAGAAATTGAGGGTCATTTTCTCGCGATTAATAAGAATTGACAGCAGTAGAAACGGTGCTCAGGCTCGGGGGCCATTCGCGTACTACAAATGAAAATGAGTTTTGAGGGAAAGTTGTATCGCACAGCTGTGTTTTTTAGCTTTAAAATAACTGCCGGTAATCGAATCGTATTAGTTTTTTTTTGTCTGGCGGTAACTAATTATTTGGAACGAAGACGCAAACGGTGCTTATTACGGGGGACCATAGTAAAAAGGACCAAATATTGTTAGCAAAAATAGGGAAATACATAGGTTTTGGTGTCTACAGTAGGTTATATTGTGTCTAAAGTAGGTCATATTAACTATAGATCAAATATTGTGTGCAAAAATTGGGAAATGTGAAGGTTTTGGTGTCTACAGTAGGTCCTATTAACTATGGTCCCCCGTAATAGTATGATATGGTCGGGCACCATACTATTAATAGTGTAACTGTCATACTTGGAAGTATATCGTGGGCGACAAAATAACAAATTGACACGGAAACAACGGAACGACAAAAGCACCACCAAACTCTCGCGCACGGTGGAGAGGCACGACTCCGCCATCGTATAACAGCAGGAGCCAGCGTGCAGCGACACGGAATCGGTGCCCGAGCAGCTGTTATCTGCGCCGCCCATTCGGCTGCCACTACAGCAGCGCCATACTGTCATACAGCAGTAGCACCGTACGCCACTCTAGAGCAGTACCATACTGTCATACAGGAGTACCACCATACACCTCACTGCCATACAGCAGCACCGTACTGTCATGCAGCAGTACCACCATACACCACACTGCTGTCATACAGGACTGCATGCAATGAATGGTGTGGTATGTAGTGCTTCTGCTGTACTGTGGGGTAGGGTGCTGTTGAAACGTAGTGGATAGTGCTACTCGCGCTGCTGCATGCTTGTGTGGTATATCGTGTTGCTGTACGTAGCGTGGTGCATGGTGGAGCTGCTGTGTTAAGTGTATGTGTGGTATAGCTGAGTGAGTATAGGAGGTACTGGGGCATCGATTGCTTCTCGCTGTCCTTGCTGATGTTGTGGTGTCTTGCTCCTCCACCGGGCGCGAGATTTGTTGTTGCTGTTGTTTGGGTGTCATCTAATGCGTGTCATCGAACAAAAGAACGCCTCTTAAAGAGAAATCCAGCTTAATCATTGTCGCGAACAGGCAATGGCAATGGCCTCTCCCCCAGGTTTAAAACAATAAAAGGGCGTTTCCCCCTCTCCGCAATCTCGAGACTATGGATACTTCAAAGTATCGTTTATGACTATCGAAATGAACCGTCATCTCTTTTGTTATACCTCTCTGCCGGTGGTAACTCCTTATCCTATGATATAATATACCAGGTATAAAACAAATAAAAAACTCTGCGTACAACAGGTCCGGTGCCGGATGAAAAAATCGTCCTTGACAGCCTCAAACGGTGGGCGCTCGGTACTGCTGTGCTGAGCTGTACTGCTGAGGGGTTCTTGGCTTGAAGAGCTCTAAAAAGTATTTTTTTGGTCAAATTGTGCATTATTAGCCCTGTTCCTACCCCCAAAAAGTATCCCACACTATTTCCAAGTAGATTTGTCCCAAAAAAAAACGTTTCTGGCTTTCAAGGGGTATGGTAGGCGAATAATTTAGTGCAAAAAACGTGAATTTGTGTCGAAAACGACTAGAGCTCCGACACTGCAGTACTTCCTCAGTGTGCAACAAGCAAGGCCTATTCATAGCTAGCCGCCCCATCGCGGCACCAGTCGGTGACCCTTGTTCCCATTCCTATATGGTCCGTGCAAACCAATTCGTTCGATATTTGTTCGACCAATAACTTTCGAACCACGACGACGAATTGGAAGGCAAGACGACTACAGTCGTAGTAACCAGGGCTGAGCAAACAAGTACTGTTTTGGCAGTTTTTGTTTTCGCCTCGTCGCAGCACCAGTCGGTGACCCTTATTCCCATTCCTGTATTTAACTTATTAATCTCCATTGCCTCTAACGGTGACCGTTGTCCTCAACCCTGCGTATCACAGGTCCGGTGCCGCGTGACGGGATCATCCTTGGTCGAAGGCTGGGCGGCCGCGTCCCTCCGGCCTTCCGTCCTATCTGCTGCTGTCCTCCGATATCAAGACCTGGGAGTGGGAGACGCCGTGGAAGGGGAGGTGGCGGCGGTGGAGGCGTTCGGGTTGCTGGTCAAGCTCGGGGAAGGGGTGCGGGCTCTCGTGCCGAAGAACCACCTTGGGGACGTTGCTGTCAAGAACCCCAAAGCCCGCTTCAAGGTATGGTATGATATGATATTGTTATCGTTTATGATTCTGAGGTTGAATGTTGGAGTTGGACTTCACTCGACGGCGTTTTTCATTGGGGGTAAGATTTTACCCGTTAGAAAAGAGGAGGAAGGGGGTCCGGGCTCTTGTGCCGGAGAACCACCTCAGGGTGGTTGCAGTCAAGAGCCCCAAGGCTCGCCTCCAGGTGTGATTTCATACCAGTATAAATATGTTACTAATATGTTTTAGGGGGTGTTGGAGTTGGACGTGACTCGACGGCTTTTTTGTGTAAGGGGTAGGCTTTGACGCGCTGGTCAAGCTGGGGGAAGGGGGAAGGGCTCTTGTGCCGAAGAATTAACCATGCAGGAGACGTTACGGTCGAGAATCCCCAAGGCTCGATGCAAGGTAGGATACTCGTGTACGTATGGTACCAGGTATGTGTTTGTGGTTTCGTGGCGTTTGTTCGGGTCTTGTATTTTAAAGTTGGATGTTTGTTCGGGGGTTCGCGGTCTTGTTTTTTTTTTGTTTTGTGTTGCGCTTGTCTTTTATGTGTGAACTGTGGCACCCTGCGCAAGGTGTATATCAGCTGTTTACAGTGTGTCTGGGAGATGAGAGTGGCATGAAACGAAATCAAGGAACGGTGTCTATGATGCAACATGTATTTGCTACACTCGACTGTCGGGATGACGACACTTACCACCAAGATCGCTGAGACACCGGCACCTTGATGGGGTTTTTTTTTCATTTCCATGAAGTCTGGTTGGTTGGTGTTTTTACTGTTCGGGCAAAAGAGATTGACCGCGTACATACCAGTCGAACCCTGCTTTAATATTTCAACATTCCCAGAATGCTTGCTTGTCAAACGGGAAATATCTATGATGCAAAATGTATTTGCTACACTCGACTGTCGGGATGACGACACTTACCACCAAGATCGCTGAGATATACTGGTATTATATTGTATATGCCATGATATTATACTCGTATAATATCATGATATTATTTAGGTACTGTAACCGTTTGAATGGGTTTGTCTCTAAATATAGTTTGTTTTCTGTGTTTTTGGCAAACATTAAGCATCATAAAACCTTTTGAGGTTGGCTTGTAAGCATTGCATACAATCGGATAAAAAAATAAAGGATCATTGTTATTTGTAGTGTTGACCGTGACAGAGGAGGAGGATTATGATAATGCTGTAGAACAACCAGCAGTATTAATACTCGTATCATACGTAGTCAAAGCACGGATATCTATGATGCAAAATGTATTTGCTACTCTCGACCGTCGGGATGACGACACTTACCACCAAGATCGCTGAGATATCCACATCTGTATCGCCCCGCCAAAGCGTCTGTTTTTCTTCCAACTGTTTGAGTAATATTTTGTTCCTTTGTTTTTTTTTTTGTTCCATTCACTGCTGTGTTGATGAGGCTTGCGTACATGTTGTGCTGACTCGCACATATAGAGTACAGCAGTATCTGGTTCTTCTTCCAAGTGTGGCACGAACGTGTCAGTTTCTAATATAACGGCGTTTCTTGTGTGAGGGGAGCGGGGCTGTCGCGCGTTTGTTTGGGGCTCTTTTCTGGTAGAGCGTGGTAAACCCACAGCAGTTGCTGCTGCTGCATTGTAAATACCCGCTGTATATAGTTAATTTTGTCTATTAAATAGTAGAAGTAATATTATTTGATATAATTCTTCGTATATCATACAGGTGAAGGGATATCGATGATGCAATATTTATTTGCTACTCTCGACTGTCGGGATCACGACACATACCACCAAGATCGCTGAGATACCCTTCTTCCGTTTCCCCTTCCTTCGGCACAAGTACTGTATATGATGATACGTGCACATGGTCTCACCTCTTCTAAGCGCAACTCCGTTGAAAGTCGATGTTCCGCAGCATGTTGCGCTTGATAAAGGTGGAAGGTTTAACGCAGCTTGTTGTAGTTTCTTGCCGGGATTACCCTCGAGGGACGGACTCCTCCTCCTCGCCCCCCCTTCTCCTCTTTCCCCTTTCTTATTGGCACCTTTCGCTTTCGTATTGGTACAGGCAGCATAACATACCATTCCCGTACTCTGTTGACTGTTGAGCCATAAATTCCTCGAGGGAACACGCCTTCTCGAAACTTGGTTTTGTTGTTTCATTGCCGCCCCCGCGTGCCCTCCTTGCGTTGCATCGCGCTTTATTTTGCTTTTATTAGGTGGGCGGTCGCGTGAAGGGCAGGGTCCTGACCGTCGACGCTGCCTCGAGCAAGGCCACTCTGACGCTGAAGAAGTCCATGGTCAAAGACAAGCGCAAACCGATCACGTCCTACCAAGAGGTGAGGCCGGACTTTTGTTGTTGTTAATGTTGTTGATCTCACATTAGTAGGTGATATTTGGTGAAGGTAGTCTAGTCTGGCCCGTGGTGACGGAAAGGCCCAGGGGATATATTAACAGTCCACAGGTAAGCAGGAGGACAGACCAAACTATCTCATCCGGGGTCCTATGAAGACCAAGATAGCCAAGGCCACGACCTGTTTCTACGAACCGAAGAAGATGATTTTAGCAGTAATAAGAACTGGCACACTAGTAATAGTTAATAGTGTTGCTGTAGTAATAGCAATTTATCATTCTGGAATGGGTACGTTTTGTACTCGAAGTATATTATTAAAATTGAGTACAGCGGCTCTCGAATCTCGTATTTTCCCGTAAGTCCAGTGCGCCTGGCTTTCTTTAGTTTCTCGTTTGCTTTTTGCTGCAACTATTAATATTAATATTACGGGGGGCTATATAGTAAATAGGACCAAATATATGTTTGGTAAAAAATAGGGAAACATAAGGTTTTGGTGTCTACAGTAGTAGGTCCCATTGTGTCTACCGTACGGCCTATTAACTATCGACCAAATATTGTTAGCAAAAAAAGGGGAATAAACAGGCTTTGGTGTCTACAGTAGGTCCTATTGTGTCTACAGTTGGTCCTATTAACTATGGTTCCCCGTACTATTAATAGGGTAAGTGCATACCTGGTAAACTGTTTTGGTGACAAACTATTTACGGTTGAGGTCGAGTTGAATCATTTCTGCATTGCCGAAGGTTTCGGATATCCGCCTTTAGTGATTTCGGGTCGGCCCCCTAGTCCCCCCCCCCCCCTTCGTCGAAGGATATCTCGGCACCGGCCTTGTTGAAAGTTTGGGTCGAGATGCGTTCGTACACTGGTGTTTTATACTTTGTGGTGGTTTTATTATAATTATTTGCTTCGATAGTGTAGATAATGTTTATAGTTTTATTCTGAGAGCCGATATTTCGAGTTTTGGTTGAGGAAAGCTTGGACGATTTTAAAATGCATTGATTCGACGTCGTCCCGCATTGTTTTTTCTACTGCTGTGTTTGGGTTTTGCAGGCGAAGGAAGGATTGTCTTGCACGGGGTTCGTGACGAAGGTGGCACCGTTTGGTCTGCACGTTTCCTTCTACGGCAACGTCTTCGGGCTGCTGCCCGCCAAGGACCTGACGAGGCACGGCATTCACGACCCTAACGAAGCTTTCTCTGCCGGCCAGGTACGATCGTGCCTCAGAATCTTCTGAGATTTGAGTTTATTGATACCTGGTACTTGGTATCACACTGGAGCTGAATTAGCCCTCTAGAATACAGACTACACACTAGGTGCTTTGTCCCAAAAGTAGTTTACATGGCTTTGGCTTCCTCGGCTAAATGGTATGCCCTTCATGTTAATACAATCAAGCCTGTTGCTAGGTCATCAAGCCTGTTGCTACGTAGTTAATTCATGTCGCGAATCAAGCCTATGATTAGTAATATTGTAAAGGCAAGTCGATCGTATCTGACGTACTAATACTATTTTCTTGGTGTGATGCAGATCGCTTGAGCTGTGTTTTTGGTGTTACGCCTCAGTCCCCTCTCGTCGTGCTTGCCTCAAAGTATTCACGTACCGCAGTCCCCTCTCGTCGTCCTTCACTCCCTCCCCTGTCCATCGTGCTTGCCTGAAGTATTCACGTACTGCATTCCATGAAAGAACGACAACGTAGCAGTACCTGAAACTAAGCAGTCGATACTTAAGGCAAGCACTTACACTGCTTGAATTGCTTTTTCTGGCTTTCGCTGCCCCCTTTGTTTTTGGCGTTTTTTTTGTGTTGTTTGTGTGCTGTGATGCCATGACAGCGTTTTCCTCTGCTATGATAGAAGGACGTTTTCTGATGGTATTGCCGGCCGGCGCTGGATTCGGTCGCGTTTTTGTTTTGCTGTTTTGTGCAGGCATCTGTTGGCGTAATATGGGTAATATGTGACGCTTTCTGGCGTACTTTCCCTCTGCTCTGCTGTGCCTGCACGTATTTCTTTTGGTTAGTTTGCGATGGCGTGTTAGCTTGCAAGGACGATTTGTGGCGTTTCGTTCCCTGTGCGTTTGATTTTCGTTTTTATGGTGTTTTTTTGTTTGTTACTTCGTAGTGGCGTTTTTTGGTTGGTTATCTTGTGACGGCGTGACAGCATGCAATACCACCGAGACTTTTTCTGACATGTCTACTCCCTCTGTAATTCTGCTTGATTGTGTTTTGACAGGTGGTGGGATGCGTGGTTCGGTCTTGCGACACCAGCGCCTACCCTCCTAAGCTGTCTCTCGCCCTCGACGTTGCGGGAAAGACGGAGCAAATGGGCGAAGCAACAACCGAAGAGGTACGTATATTCATCGACTCGGTCTTCAATTCAACACTCTATATCCACTCTTCATTTTCGAGGCGTTTTTTTACCTGTTTTTTATTTTTTTACACCGTATGTATGATATGTAGGAGGAAGTGACATCAGAGAAACGTTGGTATCAAGCTACAGATTCGTCTGTTCACGTGATACATTGTTACGTGACAGTTTCGTGGCACTCGTACGGTCGTCGAATACATGGTACATGGGTAATGCCTGCTCGTGACTCTGATCAAAGTTGTATGCTATCATACCATACCATATTTAGTAATTTGGGGGCCGTTTTTTTCTGTCGCATCAAGGCCTTATTCGGAAGTAATTTTACTGGGGTCAGTGAAGGACTCAAACCCACAGTCTCGTACGTTGCGTATTTGACTCTGATCGTGTCGAGCACGCCACATGGCAAGGGTGGCCTTCTTTTTTTTTGTTTCTACCTGAAAGTAGACTATAGTATCCCCTTGCAAAAAGGTTGTTTGTCATTTCAAGCACTCTGTAGGCCTAACTTGAGAGGCAACGCCAATTAAGTCAATTTGGAGTACAGCAGGTGTATCCACTTTAAGACCAGTAAAGCCAATTAAGTCAATTTAGGTGGTCTTGTCTCTGTTATGGTCTTATCGTTTAGTCTATTAAAAATGCAAACACTATCCTATACTCGTACCAGTTGCAAGTAGTTTTTTCTGGTGACAAGCCGATTTACCTGGTCTTATAACCAGAAGGGGCTTATCCTAATCTTCAAATGGGTACGTCACTGCTGTACTTAATTGTAAGAGTTGGGCTATTTTAGCAGCTGTAAAAGGAAGAATATGTATAGTTTAGTCTAGTAATATCAATTGTGATTTAATAGGTTCGCGCATACAACAGCTCGAGGCTACCTCCGGGCATGATCCCTCGGGTATAGAATGCGGCGAAGAATACAGCACTCTTGGAACTCCTTATCCTCCGGGAAAAGGAGCCCATTTGTTGCCCCCGGCCTCTGACCGGCCGAGACCAGATTTTAACCCCAACACCTCGGTCGGATTGAAAGCCGGGTACATTTGCACAATATATAATATGAATATGTACATGCATCGCAATAAGTTGAGCTTTTGTTGCCAGCTTCCTACGGGTTGTTGTATTGTTGGGAGGATTGGTTGTCGGTTCCCGTGTCGAGCGTAGATGCGACATCACGAGTCGTACCTGCTCTGCCCGTAGATGTAATGTAGATGAACAATGAACATCTCCTTCGGTTTACGGACAGCGTGGCAGATGATGGTACTACCGTAGTCGGCTACTCGTATGGATCATACTTGGTACAGTACTTGGGAAGTATGACAAGTACAAACTAATACGAAAGTATATAGGACCCAGAGTAGACTCCAAAACCTGTATATTCCCTTAGTTTTCCTGACAGTATTTGGTCATTGGCGTTGTCATTGGCATGATTGATCACTATGATATGTATGTACCCCCATCTTGTGCAGTCGCCGTGCAAGTTCTACACCTTGCCTTGCCTTGACTTGACTTGACTCAACCTGCCCTGACTTGACCTGACCTGTCCTGCCTTGACTCGACCCCGTGTTGGACGTTGTTGATTGATCCGGTATTTTTACAGGACGGTGCGGGCACGAACGAAGACGATGCCAAGCCGTGCCCATTCTCGCCCGGAGACATCATCGAAGGGACAGTGGCGTCGCTCCCAGCACCAGGAGGAGCCGGCGGTGCCATTGCCATCGACCTCCTCGTCTCCTCCCCGACGTCCTCCAAAAAGAAAAAGAAAAAGGAGGACAAGAAAACCTCGGCCAAGTCTACTACCGTCAGAGCCGTCTTGCCGATTTCTCACATCGGCGATCACGCCTCCTTGTGCGATGAAACCCTTGCCGCTAGGCTAACCCCCGGGACCAGCCTCGACAAGCTGCTCGTGCTGGAGGTGGATAAGACGGGCACGCCCACCGTCTCTCTCAAACCTTTGCTGCTGTCGGCTGCGGCGGCCACTGCTGCTGCTGCTTCTGGTGGGGATGGAGAAAGTACGGAGGCTTTTTTGCCCCGGGAAGCGTCGGAGTTGTCCCCCGGGGATCTGGTAGCTGGGTTCGTTTCGCGCGTGGAGTCGTTCGGGGTGTTCGTCAAGTTCTTGGGGAGGTTTTCGGCTTTGTGCCCGCGGTCCATGTCTGCGGACCGGACTGTGGAAGACCCTCGCGGCATGTTCACGGAGGGGGACAGTGTCAGGTGGGTTCTGGTGTGGGCTGTATCGTATGTATGTAGGTGGTGTCTGGGATGTTGGTGTCTCGTGCGTACCGGCTGTCATTCCCGTCATATGCATCGAGGCATGTTTGGTTGAATAACCGCGAGCGTTGCCGACTGTTGAGAGCAGTGCTGTTTTGAATTCACTGTTGGACGTGTCGACTGTTAATAAAGAAGACGCGTTTGGTGCCGTTATCCTGGTAGTTTTATGTCGCGTTCGCCGAGAAGAGAAGAGGCGGACGCTCGTCAAGCTCGACCTCTGCCATCCCAAGTATAGCTGCTTCGTGATTTTCAGTCGATGAGTTGCCTGGAGTTCTCAGCCCCGAGTTTTTGGCTCCTGTAGTCTTCGCCTTGCTACTTGTATATGTTCATGCTCTGCGTACTTGCCGGAACCCAAAGCCCCGGTTTCTGCTCCCTATCCACTGCCTCTTGGTCCTTACACTTTACCCCTTTCGCACTGCACTCTATTAATAGTTAGAATAGGAACAGTTTTTGCAGTCGGTAAGGAGGTTAAGCCTCGCCTTCTGCACCCCCTTGACTTGACCTCTTGCTGAAATGCGTGTTTCCTTGTCGCCCGCCCAATATAATTTTTGTGGCGGCTCTTGCACACCGCCGCCTTGCTGGGGGACCACTACTGTGCTTGGAATTACTTGGAATTAGTGGGAACATTTTTTGCGGGTGTGTTAAGTCCTTCTGCGCCCTTGGCTTGACCTCTGGCTGAAATGCGTGCTTCCATGTCGTCCCCCCCAACATGTTTTTGTTTCGGTTCTTCACTTACAGGTGTGTCGTGCAGCGGGTGGACGTGGACACCGGCCGTGTGGTGGTCACCCTCGACAGAACCACCGTCCCGGCTTCCCCTGGCCTGTACCTCCGCTCCTTCCTATCGGAGGCTTTCGCGTCCTCCAAGCCCAACCCGCAAGGGTTCAAAGATGGGGAGAGCGGGGCAGAGGCTTCGCCGTGGGGACGGTTGGAGTTTGGAGCCACGTATAACGCTGTGGTGGTGGCGTTGAAGGAGTACGGTGTTGTTCTTAAGGCGGCGGCGAGTAAGAAGGAGGAGGGGGGGCAGCTGATGGTGTGCCCTCCGGAGCACGCGATGGACGGGGTGGAGGAGGGAAACGAGGTCAAGGTGAGGGGTCTATTAATAGGCCGCAAGATGGTAATGTTATGCTCATAAATATATTACTCGTTTCGTAGACCCAGGTTTTAAGTGTTGCTACCGGTGGTGATCGCTACAGCAGTAGGCAGCTTTTGCTTGCGCCTCTTTCGTTTAGCGTAACGTTTGGACTGTGAGTTGCCATGGTTGGTATGCCGGGGAGAGCAGCTGTTTTTGTAAGTCATGGCGGCGAGGTTGTTTTTGTTTTGACTCTTTCGATTGTAACGATCGACGGAAGCCAGAGCAGTATTGCGTCTTTTCTACGATGCTGTCATGCTTTGCTTTGCCACCCACCTTGCCATCACGTGATGTCACGTACCACGTATGTAAACAGGCCTGCTGTGTTTGGGGTTCTTGGTGGGATTTTATCTGGCACCGTATATACGTATCACCGGTTGCCATGATGTAAATAAACATGGCTATTTGTGCTCCTCGTGCGTGTTTTTCTCTGTCATGATGGAAGGTTCGCGTGCTCGGAATGGACAAGGAGAAGGGGGTGCTAGATGTCACCATGGATACCGAACTCGTCAAGGTAGGACGTCAACTTCAATTCATATATTGGAACGTGTATGTTCTGCCGCGCGGTTCTGTATTTGCATTTTAGCACGATACACTGTTTGTATGCACGTTTTCCCGCTTTTTTGTCATTGACTCGGTTGGCCTTAAGTGGCGACCTGGTGTGTTGTGAAGTATCATTATTGGCAGGCCCAAAGGTATACCAGGCACCTGGTGAGCGCATCGAACATCGGAGCACAACACTCGTGTCAAGTTGACTCACGACGAGTAAAATCAAACTCTCTTTTTTGTTGTCCTTTTTTGACGCGTGCATAGTCTAAACGTTTTACTTCGTATATACACACCAACACATATTATGTATATACGTGTGAACGATATCCTTAGAATACTGTACTGCTCTACCGCGTGTGGCTAACCCGCCCTTTGCTTCTGCTTGCGTTTGGTTCTGCTCAGGCTGGGCGGTCTAAACGTCGGCGGGCTATGGTGCCTTTCGAGGCGGGAGAGACTGTTTCGGCTAAGGTAGTGCTAGCCAAGGCGAATGCTAAGTGGGCGGTGGCCAGTACAACGGACGGTCGCCTTCTCGTCGTGCAGGTGACCATGCTTCAGTCGTCGCGCTTTTTGTGATGTTCTCATTAGGCGGTTTTTTGTGTGACGTACTGGTAGTGTTCTCATACACTGATCTGTCTTTTTTTTTAACGTTTCGCATACCATACCACCTGGCACCTGGCAAACGTGACTATTAATAGAATGTAGTAGCCTTATGCTTTGCTATTCATGTATCGTCGTTGTGCTTTTTGTATGCCGTTGTGCTTTTTGTATGACCACCTTTAACTTTGGTTTTATTGTCGGCCCACATGTACATATTAATATTATATTAATAGTACCAACCATAAAAAATCAAATATACGACACGTGCGAAGCAAAATCTCACCCGGGCCCTCTTCCTTTGTTTGAAGGTGGCGGACTTCCACTGCCCGCACCGAACGTGCCAAGACGCTGGTCTTGTCCCTGACCAAGACGAGGACAGTGGAGAAGCAGAGAGCCCGCCGGTGGCGAAGGAGTTCGAGGCCTGTGTCGGCGAGTCTTTCTCCCCCGGTAGCGAGGGCTACTGGGCGGGGTTGGAAGAAGGAGCGGAAGAAGGAAAAGTCAACCCTAATCCGTACGCGGATGCCGCGCTGGTGACTGTGGTGGAGGGGGCAACTGCTGGCAAGCGAAAGGTGGGTGCGTTGCTTTGGTTACGGCTGTTGTGGTTGAGTAGCTTAACCCTTGCTATGGTTGGGGCACAGAGGTGGCGACAATAAAGGAATAACAAGCTTTGTCTTACTGACGATGTACAAGTAGGACAGCCATGTCTAGCTATATATCATCATCATTTCCCCCTCTGTAGCCCCTGAGACCTGAGGGTTGGAGTAGGTTTAGTGTGCTGTACTCCAACTGTACCAATACTATTGATAATACTGTCCCCTGAAGGTTGGAGTGGATTGTTTGAGTATTTGTTATTTGGAGAGTGAGCGTGCCGGTTAGGAGATGCGTGTCAGGGCGATGCCCCACGACATGCTGCCGCGGTACGTAGGCTGCCGTACAGGTTGAGTGGGTCAGGTGTGGCTGTTATTTCTTGATTTTTGTTGTGTCGTCGGTGTTGTTTCTCCTGTTTTTTCGTCTTAGCCGTCACATTACCATACCTGGTATGTACCACTGCGGGTCTCTGGAGACTCTTTGCAGCTCGTGACGTTGCTGATGATGTTGCTGTTATTGACCATTGTCGTACCGTAGATAGTGGTCGCTGTTATTGAACTTTGTTGTACTACCAATGGTGTTGCTGGTGTCGGTCATGTCATGAAACACTCGTCGCTTGTACTTGTGTGCTCGTGCTTCCAGGCGAAGCGGCGAAAGGCTAGAGGAGAAGACTTACAACTAGGGGACCCGACGTCCGACGCTGATGCGGCTGACGCGGGGGAGCAGTTCTGCATGAAGGACGGCAGGGTGCCTCTCGGCAAGATCAAAAAGGGAGCCAAGGTAATCGAAATCAACAAAAAAAAAACAGGCTGTTTTCGGTTTTTCAAGTGATATATTTCGGAAGCAAATGGCATGGGGGTTGTAGTCGAATACCACTTTGCCTGTTGCGAAAATACCCTTTAGGGTGAGTGACGTGGCAGACCGTACTGTATCTGGTATATAAAAAGGGGGGTGCAGTTCTCCAGGAGTTGGACCATTTTCTGGCGTTCTGGTTAGTGTTGCATGTCGTCTCATGATAATCGATACCGATCCGATCAGCGCCTAAATCCGATATCCGATGAATGGTCCGATGTGTATCGTATCTTATCGGATGGTCATAAATTCCGATACGATAACCGATAAGCAATGCGGAAGTGCATGTTTTAAAAGGGGCTGTTCTGATTAGTGCTGCATGCCGTCATGATAATCGATACCGATCCGATCAGCGCCTAAAACCCCGATATCCGATGAATGGTCCGATGTGTATCGTATCTTATCGGATGGTCATAAATTCCGATACGATAACCGATAATAAGCAAAGCGGAAGTGCATGTTTTAAAAGGGGCTGTTCTCAAGGAGCTGGGCGTTTTGTGCTGTTCTGATTGTGATTCTGATGGCAGGTGGTGTGTGAGGTGATCGCGGTTCACTGGGATCGTCTGGACGTGAAGGTGGCCGTGAAGTATCCGAAGAGCTACGGGCCGAGAAATGGAAGAGAAGAACGACTGGCGGCCATCAAAGCGGAGAAGGTGCGTGCTATATAAACCCATCTACTGGAGATCATCCACAACAGTAGTCACTAGTCACTGCCGTTGTGAGATGTTGTGCGAGATCTGTATAGTACAGATGCAACCCAGAAAAAATGGCACTAGATGATGAGTGCAGATTATACGGCTCCCACCTGGCAAGAGGAGCTCGATGTTACATATGCCGAATGTACTAAGTATCTGCCCTAAAGCATCTATAGGTCGATAGTCGTGATTATCTGTCAGATATGTGGAATTTTACGATCATGCATTATTGCGGGGGACCATAGTTAATAGGACCTCTACTGTAGACACAATAGGACCTACTGTAGACACCAAAACCTATATATTTCCGTATTTTTGCTAACAATATTTGGTCCATAGTTCATAGGACCTACTGTAGACACACCATAACCTACTGTAGACACCAAAACCTATATATTTCCCTATTTTTGCTAACAATATTTGGTCCTACGAACTTACTATTGTCCCCCGTAATAGTTGAAATTAGAGTAGGATTAGTGTGCAGTGGTTTTAATAGAAGGATCTGGAGTTCCACCGTAATTTTTTTGCTTTTTCTGAGAGGGCCCGGAATACTTTTGGTACGCACCTTACCGAACACACCCTATTTTGAAACTTTCCACACATCGGACAGATCAGATCAGATCATGATCTAGATGATCTGTGCCGTTCAGGGTAGACAGATCCCTGGTCGACACGAGCTGGATTGCCTAGATCATATTGCCGTGTGGATGTGGCGCCATATGATCTGCATGATCTAGCACATGCTTACTGGGTTGGATCTGTATCACACAGACCCTGCACAACGCATCACATCGACAGATATAGGATCTAGATGATCTAGATGATCTAGCTCATGCTCTAGATCGTGATCTGTCCGCTGTGTTAATTTTTCAGGGCTCTTCACGGGTCAGGAGGTTTCCCAAATCTCATGGGTCGAGCCAGGTCGGGTCGGGTCAGGAGATTTCCATAAATATCACGGGTCGTGTCGGGCCACCCTGACCCGACTGAACCCGACCCGGCCCGATCCACGAGGTTTGACCCGACCCGTGAGCAGCCCTGGATTTTTTCATAGCAAGCCAGTCCTCACCGTTTCGACCGGGATGCCCAAGTGAGCGCCCACCATCCGGGCGTCCTCTAAGTCAGAGTCGGCGGTGCAAGCGCCACCCCCTGCTTCATCCTGAGCGTCCCAGTTGCGCATGAAAACGCCCATAACTTCGTAACCCTAGTGAAAAAATAGCGCATATTTGTGTAGGCGTGGGACAAAGGAAGGAAGCGGGAGGGAG
>JAYJME010000369.1:8237-24553 GCA_036873775.1 Costaria costata | reverse complement strand
GCGCGCTTTGTTGCTCTGGCAGCTTCGGCACAAGCCTGTGGTTGGCAGGGTGGTACTATTTCGCGACCCATGTGATACGTAGCATACTCGGGGTTGAAAATAATTACACCGGCAACAGGCAAAGGCACCAAGCGAATTCGCACACACACCTACAGCTGCTGCTGCTGTGTGTGAGTTGATTCCTACGGACACAGAGCCATTTATGTTTGATCCGACCTCGGATACGTAGGTCCTGGCCACGCACTGCTGCGAGCTTCGTCGCGCAGACAGTCTGGTTTGCTGTGTACAGCTGCTGCTGCTGCTTGCTGCTGCTGTTCGTTCGCCAAAAAAACAAAAACACAAAAATAGCGATTTTGAAACCTCTGCGCACGCGGCCGATTCTTACACCAATCAGCACGAAACGTCATGTTTTCATTTCGTTCTGGAAAACATAACTTTTTCTGGTTCTGGAAATGTTCATTCTGATTCTGGAAAATGAAAAAAAAAATCCGAAACTGTCTATTGATGATCGAATTCCATGTTTTTCGACGGATTCCGGTGCGCCTTGCCCACGCGGTCACGACAAACTTTGTTTCCGCGGCCAAGGCCAATTATTACGCAGTCGGAAGCGTGGATCGAAAAAGCCCTTTTCCGATCGGAGACCAAATTATGCTTTATTTTGCAGTCGAAAAAGAGCCTAACCCTTTTCCGATCGGAGACCAAATTATTATAAATTTAGCCTTATTTTGCAGTCGAAAAAACGCCTATAACCCTTTTCCGATCGGAGACCGAATTATGGTTTATTTTGCAGTCGAAAAAGAGCCTTTTCGATCGAGACATCCGATCCGCCCATCCGGTCGATTTTTATTTTTATTTTTTCGACTGGGTGTGCGGATCGGATTGCTCGATCGAAAAAGTTTTGAACCCCACCGCATTTCTCACCCACCCTATAAAAGGCACGAAGACACAACACGCTACAGCCAACAGCAGCCCCGATGATAGCTTGGCTGCTATCACTGCGGTGCTGCTGCTCACAGCGAGTCAGCGTGGCGCACCATTTTCTCCGCCTACCAGCAGCGCGTTCCGCTGTCCCATACGACAATAGTGCGTGGTATCAGGTGGTACCGATGTTTTTTCCTTGCCGGAAGAAGCTGCTGCTGCTGCTGCTGCTGATGCTGCGCTCACTTTGGCGACTTTCGACGAAGTCCAACGCCTCAGCCGCGGCGACTAGTCAGATGAGGAATCCTCGGGCGCCAAACGCACGCCTTGCTGAAGCAAAACGCACGACAACTTTTAATAAATGTATCATATGTGTGCTTCAGCACCGCAGCTGAAGGGTGAATAAATCCTAAATCTAAATAAAACCTAGAGCCCTAATTAGAGTCCGTGGTCACACAAAGATGCTGGAGCCTATGAATAGGAAGATCCGGAAATCAATAAAAATCAAAATTCGGCCGGGAAAGCACGACGCTTGCCCACCTGAAACGCGATAGACAAGGAAGGCGCACAACAACTGAAATGAAATCAACGTGCAAACTGTACTAACATGGCCGCGGGTATCAAATCAACTACAGCGTAGAGTTCCCCCCGTTCCCGCAACTAACCAACTCGTGGCTACTGGCTACAGCGTTTGCTGTCTGCTTTGAGTGCTGCCTGCACCGTACGAAACGCACGGTAGTCGTGAGCACAGAGAGGGACACGCCTGCTGTCCGGAGTGCTGTCAGAGTGACGACCCGCGGGCATGCAGTGAAATAGGAGCAATGGAACCAGAAGCGACCATACAAATATAAACTGCTGCTGTATCACCACGTCTTCCCGAACTATCTTACAAAGTGCAGTAGAGCTATATACCACATCCCTAATAATTGAGGGGGGTCGTTCCCCATGAAGGGTATACAACTCTTACCAACATATAGTATATACCTGGTACCTGGTGCCCGGTAACCGTTAGTGCCACGGGTGTGTCCAACGACCATGCATGCACCATGCAGCATGCAGCACACGCGCGGCCCGTATCAATACCCCGTATATCGAATAACTTAGAATATTATATCATATGTATATAAGGTATGTAGTATGTGTGTTATGGGTCTATGATATGGATCTACTGCTGTATGCCTGGTATCCTGACACCGTTACGAACAATATCATGCGTATAATACATGCGTATAATATATTACGAAGTATGATATTACTGCTGCATACGAGTATCATACGAGTACCGGCATTGCTGCTGACTGCCTGTACTGCTGCTGCTGCTGTGTGTCACTGGTGGTGTGCTCATATCATACCATACTACATACAATGAGGCGCGCGAGCACAAATGCCCGGGCCTCTTTTCTCGTACTGGTGCTGACCCGCTGTACAGCAGCTACATACACCTGCTGGGATCAATGGTATTTGCCGGGGGAAACGATAATCACGATTACGTAGGCGATATTCAAATCACGACTATGGGGACATTTAGGAGTCATCCCCAGGTTTTAGGCCTTGCGTTCCGGGTTGGAGATAGAGTTAGGGTTGGGGTTAGGGTTGGCCTTAGCGTTAATCGCCAGTCTTTAGGGCTGTCCGGGTTGCAGCGACGGGATTTTACGCGATTTGCGCCTAGAGTTTAGGGATTTTTCGCTGCGAAAGACGCTGCTGCAGGGCTCAGCTGCCGTTGCACGCTGGTTTGTGGCAGTTGGTTGGTGTTCTGGACAGGGCGATCTTGCTAATTAAAAAATCCATCTCATTTACTATCTTCGTCCCTCTATTCCAACTCCCTCCTATTAATAGTAGGAGTAACTCCATCCGGGGTCTCAAAGCAGGCTCTTCTCTACCCTCCCCACTACGTGCCATGCATTTTTATCGCGAGAAGAAAGTGCTTGCGAAAAATAAAATCACTCTATAATTCACTCTAAAAATCCCCTCGGGGGAACAATTTTGGAAATGTTGACAAGAAACGGCCCGGAATTTCCGAAATGAGTGAACGATTTGGGCTGAAATTCGCTGAGGTTCATTCGCGCTTCAGAGCCCATACCATTGGTCTATATAAACCGAGCGTTGACCCGAAGCTCTGAAGGCGCACCAGGTGAACAAAACTCACACAGCACACTTCAGACCAGTGCTGCTGCAGGCGCACCAGGGTGAACAAAACTCACACAGCACACTTCAGACCAGTCTGCTGCTGCTGCTGCTGCTGCTGCTGCTGGTGATGCTGCTGCTGCTGAGCGGAGCACCGGCGACACAATACAACACAACACAGCCATTGATACTCGAAAGCGAAGCTGGCCGCCGCCGCCGCCGCCGCCGCCGCTGCTGCTGCTACTGTTGGTACTACTGCTGCTGTCTCCTTCCTGCATGCTCCCTAAAAAGGTTGATGATGTGCTCCACGATGCATCGCGGACTCAGGACTCAGCACAACAGGGGTTTTACATTTTTGGAACACGCAACATAGAGTAACAACAGCAGCACAGCAGCAGCAGCAGCAGCAGCAGCAGCAGCAGCAGCAGCGTCGACGACGACGGCGGCGGCGGCGCGGCGGCGGAGGTGGCGGCGGCGGCCCAGCAAAGCAGCGGCAGCAGCAGGAGGAGGCCTCAACAAATATACCAGTATGAGAGAGACATTATCAAGCTCTGTGAACCGATATTTTTTTATGGCCTCCCCTTCGTTGCTGCTGCTGCTGTGCAAATGCTTGCCGTGCCGCCGCGGCCGCCGACGCCGACGCGCGCCGACGCCCCTGCTGCTGCTGCTGCTGCTGCTGCTGCTGTGATGCTGCTGGTCTCACCTCTCCTCAGTGTTCCTCATTCTGCTTTGCGATGCCGTTGTATCATACCATCAACCGACACCTGGTATTTTCTTTTTTCGATATACAGCAGTATACTGGTAGGAGATTTCCCGTTCTTTGTGACAGATTATGGAACTTCGGCGATTCGTTCGTCGCAAACACAATCGATATGATACCGGAATGAATCTGGCCTTTTCCAATTTCGATTAATGAATTGATTGGACGTTTTTTTTCGCGAACACTCAGAGAGTTCAGCGCTGTCTTCCCTGCTAATAATCGACTCGCGTCAAATTGTGCTTACACACGCTATGTAAGCGCTATCGACAGAGTCCCCCGTCTTTTTTTTAAATACACATCCTCGATGAGAATCGAACTCCGGCAGGAGACCTCAGTCTACCTACTGGACTACCGGGGCGACCGGTGGCAACGGGAAAATGCGGAACGAAAGGCCTAAAACCCGGGGATGGCTCATATATGTCCCCGTAGTCGTGATTTAAATCTAGCCTGCGTAGTCTTGAGTACCAGTTCCCTTTACCGGTGTTAGTCTGAGATTAATAACAAATTGCTACTCGTACAGTCAAAACTAGACTCTGGCCATCGAATGTTACGTTATACAGCTGCAACGCTACCAAATACTATTAATACCTGTAGCGAATGATGTATGACAGGACAAGAGGACGCATGGTAGATACAAGAGTACGTTGTATTAATAGTACCGAGTACGGTTATGCCATGCTTAGAATATAACTATTACGGGGGACCATAGTTAATAGGACCTACTGTAGACACAATAGGACCTACTGTACACACAAAAACCTATATATTTACCTACTGTTACTATTTACGGGAGACCATAGTAAAGAGGACCAAATGTTGTTAGCAAAAATAGGGAAATACATAGGTTTTGGTGTCTATTAATAGTACGTTGTAGTACCGAGTACGATTATGCCATGCTTAGAATATAACTATTAATAGATTCATATTCATATTAATAGAATCATAGTGAGGTGCCTCACAGAAAACGACCGCGAACCACTCTGTTGTACTGTTGTAGCACTCGTATACTTCGTATACCTGGTATCATATGATACACAGCAGCGGCATCACCACGTAATAATGTAATAATAGTCATAAGAAGGCTAAGGCTATGATAGGGTTAGACTGCACTCGTATGATATGATATGATATGTACGTACTCGTAGTCTGATGGGTGGATGGATGGATGGACAGGATGCAGCGGGAGGGAAACAAGCACGAAAAGCTACGTACTTGTACCTGGTACGTATTATTATATTAGATACGTATAATATGATATGTATGTGCAATGTATCATACATAATCATACACATGGGAACTGCTGCTGTGCAACGAGTACGGCTACGAGCACTCGTGTGATGACACGTGTCATTCAACGTTCAAAATTCTGAAATATCGAAATATGAAATATCGCCCAAAAATACCAAATACACAATATCAAACGGAAGGCCGGTTGACTGCTGGCTTTTACGTAGTTCGTACACACATCAGTACAACAATGTATGGCTCTCCTTTTCGGTTGGAAAGTTTCTTTCTCTTGATCTTGATTTTGGCTTATTCCTTTTCGCTTTTTCTTTTCTTTTCTTTTCTTTTCTTTTTCTTTTTCTTTTCTTTTCGTTTTCTTTTGAGTTAATTCGCCTTCTCTCCTCCGATCCATGTCGGTTGCTGGCATATGCATGTATGTTGTGCCTGCCTTACTCAGTTGTTGTTGTTCTCACATTAACTCATCGCTAAAATCAAGTCCGTGGTCACAGGACAGGCTCCAATTGTGTGTGTTCTTCACATTAAACAGTTATTCTACTCGTCGACATCCAGCACACCCATTGTCCGTGCTGATTCTTCACCCTAGGAGAAACACGCTCTGTGGTCACAAGCTACGACACAGACAAAATGTATTGTACAACGCACTGTCATGCCATCGTACTGGGTACAGCAGGCATAACATACATGCATACGCCAGCAATCGACATGTGTTGGAAGAGAGAAGGCGAAATACATCAAAATAAAAGAAAAGAAAAGAAAAATAAGAAAAAGAAAAGAAAAGAAAACGAAAATGAATAAAACAATATCAAGATGAAGAGGACAACGAAGAAACATACCAACCGAAAAGGAGAGCTCGGAAGCAATAGCATGAGACAACAGAGCTACCCCGAGCACGAACCAAAATGCACACGCAAGGGGGAAATAGAATAAGACTACGTAAGGAAAAACAAAGAAAGAGATAAGAAAGAAAAAAGGCAGACCAAAATATAGAAAGTCACGGAAAATCCAAGCACGAAAAATATCACATTTGAAGTAGCTGCAGCAGTTAGTTGGTGGTATATACTGTTGTACTATCGAAAACAGAACGGTTCACCGTGCTACGTTTTGTCTGCCTTTATGCCTGTCTTTCTTCTTTCTTTATTTCTCCTTGCGTACCCTTCTTTTGTTTCCTCCTTGCGTGTGAATTTTGGCTCGTGCTCGGAGTATCCCTGTTGTCTTAGGGCCTGTATTAACGAAGAACTAAAAAACAACTTGAAAAATAAAATCCAAATAGGATTCGATTTGGCGAAAAAAACTTATTTGGGTCTTATCGGGAAACGTCGTATTATTTGTCAATTAAAATTGATTTCGATGAATTCGGAATGACGCAATCACGTCACACAACGCCCCGGTGACAGACAACAGCGATAGTAGACAAGAGCGACGGCATGCGTCGTCGCGTGCGCGCCGCGGCCAGCCTCGATGTTTTTCGGCGGCGCAGGCTAAGAAGATAACATCCTCAGGGTCTGTTGGGTGGGCGGATGGAGCCCCATATTGTCACGCCGAGCAGCAACGGCAATTACAGCTATCGAAGGCTTGCGCGAACCCCTCGCGTTTTGGGTCGATCGCAAGGTTCTGGAGCGGTTTGGTTAATCGAGCTGGTGGAAAAAATTGGCTCGCGGCCGCCATGATTTTGTTTAAGGCGCCGCCGCCGGGGTACGATGTTCTATGGTCTGTAGCCGTGGGCGCGACTGTTGCCCCGGTCACCTCGTGTTGAGTTTGGCGTTTTATCGCCTCCATCGTGGTCATCGACAAACCAAGAATCGCTCCAGTCTGTCCCGGAGGCGTTGACCCACCGTGAACATGCCAAATGAAGCTGGGTCAACTCCCAATTTGAATTTGATTTGGCCCCAAAATAAGAAATAAGAAATAAGTCCCCAGGGACGTCTTTGGTTTTCCGTCCAAATCAAATTGAATATACCCCGAAATCATAATATTTGTTGGTGGTGCGTGTCTACACCAATCATATGCCAATTTAATTTGAACGATTTTCCACTTTGAATGTTTATTTCAACTTTTCCCCCCGTTAAAACAGGCCCTTATGCTACGTATTCCTTTCGGCTTGTGGCTCTCCTTTCCGTTTGGATTGTTTCTTTGTTGTCTTCTTGATTTTTTTTATTTGCTTTCGTTTTCATTTTCGTGTTCGTTTTTTTTTCGTTTTCTTTTGGTTTATTTCGCCTTCTATCTTTCGATGCATGTCGGTTGCTGGCGCATGTATGTGTGTTGTTCCTGTCGTACCCAGTGTGTGTGTTCTTCACAATTAGACCGTTCTTCTACTCGTCGACATCCAGCGCACCCATTGTCCGTGCTGATTCTTCACCCTAGGAGAAACACGCTCTGTGGTCACAAGCAACGACACAGAGATAATGCATTACAAAAAATGCATCGTACCACGCACTGCCTGTCATGCCAGCGTACTGGGTACGACAGACACAACAGCAATTCCTACGCCAGATAAATTAAAAAGAAAAGAAAAGAAAAGAAAAGAAAAGTAGTAGTGTACCGCTAGTGTATTAATATTGTATTAGTAGTGTTAGGCTGCTTCGTGTGGCGGATGCTGAAAATCATCGCTATTTTTTTCAAGCTTTTCCCACCCGCTGAAACCCCAAAGGTTGCCGTAATCGTCTCTCTTTTTTTTTCGAGCGTTTCTCCCCTTGCTTGAAACCCCAAAGGTTGCTGTCAAATCGTCACTTTTTGTTCGAGCATTCCGCCCGCCTCTGAAACGTCGGAGCACGCGGGGGTTAGCCCCTTTAGAGCCGGAAACGGTTTTGGGGACAAAACTACTTTGAAATCGTAGTGCGATATACTTTTTGGCGTAATTAAAGGGTTCAGAGGGGAGAATTGCTCGAAAAAGTAAAGTGATGTACTCGTATCCTCACAAAGGAATGCTAGCGATTCACCCCGTACGGCGAGTGTTCCCGGTAGCGGGATCTTGAGTGCGATTATTAAAATTGCTCATTTTGCGGTATTGCCGGCAGGTTTGCACTCAAATCTGCGGTATAACGCGTCCCTGTTACTAATACTACTCTGTACCCGTACATGTTACAAGCGGTTTCAAATATTTTACCAGTACGAAGCGAATACGTACGAGTACCAGGTATTTTTATTTGTATGTTAAATAGTTATATGGTATACCAGGTATGATAAAGAGTACCAGTAGTGACCCCGTCGAGGCGGCCGAGAGGTCGACTGTTTAGTCTTTAGCCTACCGGCAATACTAAGCCGGCCTCGCAGCGTTGCTCGTTGCTGGCTGTTTCTCGAGTGCTGAGTGTTGAGAAGTGTTCGGCCTGCGCACATGAAGGGCTAGAGTTTGCAAGTGGCAAGACGAAGACGAGAAATATGTCCAGCAAATGAACTTGCCAAATTGAGAGGATCGGTGCTTCGAGGCTCAAGGTTTATCTACAGGCACATTATTTTAGAAGGGTGCTATTGAATAGGCAGTGCTGAACTGAAAGTAAGTAGCCCCGACAGGTATTTAATAGTCCCTTCTAACGAGCACGTACAGCACCGCAGAGCACATCAGCATTCCAGAGATTTTCGTAGATATTGTACGAGAGGGACTTCTACGGCTTCAAATAAACCGAATACATCCATTTTTTAAGAGTACATGCAGTATGAGTAGAGCTATTTAGATTCGAGAAAAGCTTCCGTTAAATTTTCTCGACAAGCAGCGTTATACACGCACCGACAAAGGAGCCAGCGTGGCAGCCAAAGGTTGAAAGTTTCGATGATAACTTACCGCAGTCGATGATTTTCGCATCACTGATTAAATACACGTACCAGAATATTCGTTTTGGTGTAATGTTCCACAAGCCACTACGCAGGCCTGCCGATACTTGTGAAAGACCGGGTGGCGCCCACCCTTACATTGTCAAAGCGTTTATATTGGCCTACCAGAGTTGCAGAAGATAAACTGCTGTAACTTACGCTATGATACGAGAGAAAACGTCTTCGCTGTTCTGCCAAGCAGTACCGTGTCATGCTCGCACAGCAGTAAACAGCCGCTGTGTCGTAGATCGATACACAAACTGTGTCGGCACGTAGCATTTTTCGCATGCATCGTTCGCACCAGGTATAACTCCACGTACCGGAACTGATGCTGTTTCCCGCATAATTCTGGAGCTCGCACTGCTGTATGCTCTCGAGTCAGAGCCTTGAGCGCATACTCTATTTTTCGGGTACGTATAAGTTTTTTTTGTGTCGTGTCTACACTTTCATTTTTGGTCAAGTAGCAGTATTAATAGGTTCCTTTCGACGCAACGGCGTGTGATGTTTTGAGCTTTTGGTGCTGCTTTTAGCGCCGAAACTTTCCCGACGAAATCCCCAGGCGCCCGTAGATGGTTGGGTGAACAGAGTGCGACAATGTAGCACGCGTAGTCACGTCTGGGCGGTGCCGGGTGCATCAGTGCGCATGAGCGCGCATCAGACTAGGCTTGGGGGTAGGGTGGGGTTTGCGTGGAAAGGCGGTTGAATAGGCGGCGAGCCAATCAAAATATAGTAGCGGCGGTTAAAGAGGTCGTGGGCCAATCAAACATAGGAGCGGTGGTTGAAGGGGTTGTGAGCCAATCAAAACGTAGTAGTGGCGGTTGAAAAGGTGGTGAGCTAATCGAGCATAGGAGCGGTGGTTGTAGGGGTTGTGGGCCTATCAAAACGTGGTAGCAGCGGTTGATCTCCCCTCCCTCTGATGCAGGCAAGCGAAACTCGTGCAAACAAACCGCCGTTGTTGCCGAAGCAGGTACACTTGCCACGTCACTTGCTTCTTGCGTGCTTGGCTTGCTAGGTGCTGGCCAGGTGGGGTGGTGGTGGTGTGTGGGTTGTGGGGGTGTGATTAGTCAGCGTTCCTGTCCACCAACAGTCCAGCAGGGTTTTGTTGAAGATGGGCGAACGGCTGGAAAGCCTTCAGTTAAGCTAACTTTACGTCGCGGCTGTCATGACGCCTCTTTAATAACAAACCCTTGTTACTAACAGAACCGTTAAGACTTAGCTAACCCCCCCCTCCCCCCCTACGCCGCTCTCTGGGTCAGACGAACGGCTTCCCAGGCGCCGAGTTCAAGAAGTTCAAGTCAACCGCGGAGGCCATCGCCTACGTGAACGAAGATGTGGTGACTCCGGAGGCACCCAGCCCCGCCCCGCCGGGGACGGCGACGATGTGGTTCGACGGCGGTAGCAGGGGAAACCCGGGCTTGTCCGGGTCCGGGGCGGTCATTTTCGACGACAAGAACATGGAGCTTTACAGGTCGTGTTTTGATTCACCCACTGACAATGTAGTACTGGCGGTAGTTACCGGTACTAGGAACGCTAACTCCTTTCGAACTCCTTTACATGTTTTGGGGACAAACTGTTTTTGGAATTTGTGTGCGATAAGTCATGAAGTTGCGAAATGGTGGAATCGTATTTCGGACTACCCAGGGTATTTAGTAGCGGCGTTGGGAGGTCTGGATAGTTGGTGGATGCTCGAGAGGGCAAAAAAAGGACTGGGTTAGGGTGCCTCCGACATGACCGCAGTCTGTGCAGTGTCGAGACGTCGTGCATTTAGGTTGCTCATTAACCGGCGGAGAGGCTGTGCTGATATTGCGAGGCACGGGTAGGATTTGCCATGCGAAAATGGTGTGTGTAGGAGGGTGACAACGTCGTCGGAAAGAGCTAGGCGCCAGCAATACGCTGCGGTCCTCGCTTGGATGCCCCTATAGCTTTGCGTCCCTCCCGTGGCTGGCAGGGGACTGCTGTAGGTCAACACGACAAATTGATGCTGCTTGGAGGGCCCTCGCTTGGCTTGGCGCCCACGCGACCGTTTTTTTTCATTCCAAGTGGTATGTTGTGTGTTGCGTTTTCGTTTTTCACCCCATTTCCATTTCCGGTTTTAACGTTCGCTCGCTACCACAAGCACGGCATTGCTGCACCGACGTAAAATTGAGACGATCATGATGATTATGTGCCAAGGGTTGATCTCCCGGAGCCTCTTGATTCCCCCCCATTATTTGGTCAAAGTCGTGCGCGCAGAGGAGCTTCTAGGTGTACGTAGTTGCGTTTCGCGCGCTCCAGTCAGGGACATCTACCAGCTTCCACAGTTATTTTATCGTGGACAACGAAATTTGTGCGTCTAGGCCCTGGCTTGAGCTTAGTGTAGCGGGGCACTTATATAGCTTTGTCGTCTTTTGTATCGATTTTCTTGTTCGTGCAGTGATCTTGTTGGTGCTGCCGTCGTTTGCGTTTTCCGTTCTTATATTGTACCAGGTACATATCACCTGTCGCTTGCTTTACTTCCCAGTTTTCGGATTTCCTACTGTACTGTACCCGGTAACTTTTTTTGTCCATCTACCTCCTTTACTGCGGATCGCGGCAACAGTTGACGCTAGCTCAGCGGTGTTCTTCTCCTTTTTTTTTTCTCGTGCAGCGGATACAAGTACATCGGCGACCACAAGACCAACAACGAGGCGGAGTACGAAGGAATGCTTCTCGGTCTTCTTGCAGCGGTTCGGCTCGGAAGCAAGCAGCTCATCGTCAAGGGCGACTCCATGCTAGTAATTCAGCAGGTTAGTGAGAAAGGGAAAACATGTATTCGTGTAGGCCATAATGCTTTAGGTTAGCGGACGCGCGCGCTATCATAGATAGGGATAGCACTGCTGTTTGGCCGTAATATTTCTGACGGACAGGCCCCTCAACTGAGAAAGTACCCAATTTGCGTTAGAACACCAATCGTGTGTTACAGCAGTGGTATTCGGCCATGGGATTGTTCATCGGATTGCACTTTCCTTTTTGTGTCAAAGTCATTTTTTGGATGAGGTGCAGTAGCTCCTTCAACGACAAATCTCAGGAAATATGAAATTTCGGTGCACCCCTTACCGTATCTGGCGTCAGCGGTCCCCAGATGGGTTGTGGTGTGACGCGGTGGCCTTGTTCACGTGCCGGGGTGTGTGTTGGATTCACGAAAGAACCGCGCTGCTCGTTGGGGTCGGATTGGTGCCTGCGTCTGCCCGCTTCTAGGAAGCCGTTTTTAACCATTGTGATTTTCGCCTGCTGTGCGCTCCGCCGATCGCGTGTCAGATGATGGGGAGGTGGCGGGTGGCTGCGCCGAAGCTCTTGAGTCTTCACCGCAAGGTGAATTTTGCCGATGAGGAGAACGGAGGAGCCAGCGGTGTCTTTGTTTTGATGGGAGAGTTTCGCACGTCGGACAGATAGTCGATTTCCACTTCATGATCTAGATATTTCAGGGAAGATAGATTCCTGATCTGTAGGTGATTTGGCTCATGTTGCAAGGTAGGAACCGGACAATCTGCATGACCTAGGGCATGTTCCCTGGGTTGGATCTGTACTGTACAGATCCTGCACAACACCGCATGACGGCAGGGTAGGATCTAGATGATCTAGTTCCATGATCTAGATGACGATCTGTGCGACGTGTGAAGATTTTTGACAAGTGGTAACCTGTTTTCCCCTTAAGTTAGCTACCCCATCATTTTTGGGTGGTCAGCAGATAAGTCAGTTTCATCAACGGGGTTCAGTGTCATCCCGCATGACATTTTGTAAAATCCGTGTGTGAAGCAGACCTTGTCATGAATTGTTGACACTAATGCACAACGCGCAAAAATCCCGGTCGCTCCCCGCGTGTTGACTCTTCGTCCCATCTGCATCCGATCACGCACCCATCTGTCCGCACATCGTTCCAGGCTTGCGAGGCGGTAAAGAAAAACAAGCTGAAGTGCACGTGGCAGCACGTGCCCCGTAACCTCAACGCCCGCGCCGACTTGCTGGCCAACATCGCCATGGACAGCAAGGCCGGAGACGAAATATTCGACCCTTCGACCGGCGTGAACTTCCCACCCGGCAACAGTGTCACCGCCGTCGCCGTCGCCGCCGCTGCTGACCCGCCACCCGCTCTCAAACCATCAGCCAATGGGCGCCCCCCTGCCCCCGCCACACCGCCCCCTACTCAAGGTGCACCAAAACAGTTCCCCTTGGTTAACGTAGACTCCGAGGGTACCGGCGCCGCAGCTCCCTTGTTCGTTGACTTGAGCGGTTCTTCTTCTTCTATGCGGACGCCCCAGAGCGTTGATGACGCAAGCGAGGTCGCCGCCTTGGCTGCCGCTACGGCCGCGTACGCTGCTGTCGCGGCGGACGCTCGAGCCACCATAGCAGGCGGTAGTGGCACTGCTCTCGGCGGCACCGTAATGGATATATTTGGAACCTCTAACGGCGCTGGGACTGGCTTCGAGGCGAGGGCGGCGCGGACTTCTGCCGACGCGGGGCTTGTAGAAAGCCGCCGAATGGGAGATGGTCTTGGGGAGACACCCAGGCGCCGGTTTATGGTGCATGTTGCGTCCTGGCGGAAGACGGAGGGGGCGGCGGGGGCAGCGGCGGCTATTCTCTACGAGGAGGGGTCATGGAGGCGGCTGAACGTGCGTGCGTAGGATGATAGCGCTGATAGTTTTGTTGTTGTTTTGTGTGTTTTTTGTTGGTCTCTTCGGTTTTGTTGGTAAGGCTTTGCTAACGAAGGGATAGGTCGCCAGCATATTCCAAAGTATATTCCCGAGTGAGATACCGAGGATAGCGCTTTCCAACTTTAGCAGGAAGGTTTGGAGATAATTTCCGCGGTTGCTTGCTGTCCAGGTGAGCACCTAGCATGCGCTTGAGTTGCAGTGAGTTATCTTTCTGTTTAGAGCGCGCTAAATGCACTTACATCCATAGCTGGGAGCTGCAAGAGACCAACCAACTCAACCAGGCTTCCATCTGAACAACTGCCGCCCTGCCGAACAGGTCTTGATGAGGGTGGCAAGATGCCGTCCGCAAGCGACCGATGTTTCACAGAATCATTCTGGCTCAGAATTCGGCAAGCGGCGTGGCAGGACACCAATTCGATCGCCGCCTGCGGGGAGCGACGTCCTCCGAGCGTTGGAAGAGGTTTTGGAAGAGATCGAGCAGCTCGGTGGTGGCAATGTAGCGGCGATTACGAACGAGCCGGCACTTGCAGCACTTCTCCAGGTAAACATGGGCATCGCTGCAAGTTATTTCCGCTTTACGTTCGATGACTTGTGCAAATCTTGGTCGGGCATGTCTGTGCGCTGGCAGGTGCTGACCCTGCGGAACGCTGCATCAAGAGTTATGATCAGGGAAGTGCCTCCGAACTTGTGATCCCCGCTTGAAGCAAATAACGTTGTGATAATGTTTACCGGAGGAGAGATCAGGGCGGAGAGAGAGGATGCCAGAGAGAGAGGGCAGGCAACAGTAGCAGGCAACGGAAGAATAGATAGCAGTAGCAGTGCTGTGCATCCGTTTTGATTTCCTTCCCACCCTCCCGTAAATTGTAGTACGTTGCTTCAAACGTCCCTATGATATATCCCCTTGTGTTTCCCCGCTGATCCTCCCCATTCGCTCGGCATCCTGCAGCAGTGCAATGCCACCGTTTTGATTTCCCTCCTACCCTCCCGCAAATCGTATTACGTTGCTGAACAATGTCCCTCTGATAAATACGCTTGTGGTTCCCGGCTAATACTCCCCCCTCGCTCGGCAGCCCGCCTCCCGGGGGGTCTGCGACGAGGACGACGGACCCGCCGCGCGTAACGACGACGACCCGTTCCCATCGAGCCCGGCGACCCAGCACGTGCTGAAACGTTGGAGAGACCTGGGCGGCGTTTTGCTCGACGCGACCGACGAGAACGAGCTAGCATCCGCCGTAATGCTCGCTCGGTGCTGCTCGAACCCGCCTCCGGTTTCCACCCTCGCGTGGAACTCGGGCGCCTCGGCTGGGGCGAGTGCCGACGACGCCGTCGATGTTAGCAATGCAGGTGCCGGCCAGGCGGTAGGCAGGGATAAAATTTGGAGTGCTGGAAGCATTCCTGGCAGGGGATTAGGTAGTATCGGTGGCGGTAGCACAACTTTAGGAGGCGATGGCAAGGATAAAATATGGTGTTCTGGTGGCGTTTCTGGAAGGGGATTAGGTAGTGTCGGAGGCGGTGGCAATACAACGCTAGGAGGAGGCGTTGGGGCGTCCCCGTTTTCCGTGTTTCCTTCGAACGGGAAGGACCCTACCGGAGACTGTATTGCAGAGTTATGGGCGGGGGAGGTGGGCGATGCAGTGCCTACAGAGGTTTCTGGGGGGGTGGGACGGTTGAAGAGGCCCGCTGAGCGGCTAGAAGGCGAGGGAGAGAGCCAACTCCGTCGATTGGATGGCACGACTGACAAGTCTGACGCCAGGTCTGCGGGGGGCGGTTGCTCCATGCGGGTGGCGATTTAGCCTGACAGGTTGTAGCCTATGTAGGGTGTTTTGCGAGATTCTAGGTAGTGTATCATATTAATAGTTTCAATGTCAGGGAAAGGGTGAGGGGTCGGCACAGTGCGGCTGTGACAGTTGCCGAAGAAGTTGTATAGTTACTGGTACATTTCTTCTTCGGCGGAGGGGTTTGGCAATCGCAGACGTTTAGCAGTCGCAGACGTTACTCCTTTGGAAAATAGTGAAAACGGACGCCAGTGATTTGCGATATTCAGCTGATGTCATGGTGAAATCACGCCACGATTGAGAGCTAAACAATGGTGGTATTGCACGATTTCTGGTGCGGCTGCGGCGAAGCTGGCGATCCGGGCCATTTTTTAGATGGAAGCGTTAGCATGCCGCTTGAGCAATAGACCCAAGCTTGTAAATGGCGCCAGGCAATCGATGAAGGCCTTTTTTTGGAGGGCTGTGCTCGCAGTTTGTTTCGCGTATCGTCGAGATCGGGTGAAGAGTGTCTTTGTGTTTCGGAGCTAGGTCGTTGGTGGTGGGAGAGCGTCGGATGGTGATAACGTGTTGATGTTCCGTCGTCAACGGAACCGCGGAATAAACTGCCCACGTATTTATGGTTGCTACTGTATTTTTGCGAGAATAAAAACTTTTCCCATCATTCAAGGCGTGTTTCTGTCTAGGCCCCCATGTTGTGCCACTTCCTGGGATTCAGGCTGTTGTATCTCAGTGGTTGATCACCCTTTTGTTCGCTCGGTGTACAAAATACTTACGTGTATGGTGCGATGGGCCAGGCGCAGAAACGATACCTTCTACTGCAGTCCGACACGTATTATTTCTGTAATTCATTTTTGTTGTTGTTGTTATTGTTGTGTCACCCACTCTCTCGACTCCCGACCCACGCTCGCTTCAAAAACGTGGTGACCGATATGACCTGAAACTGCCCAGAACAGCGAGACGGGGGGGGGGGGGGGGGGGGGGGGGGGGGGGGGGGGGGGGGGGGGGGGGGGGGGGGGGGGG
>JAYJME010000368.1:0-24567 GCA_036873775.1 Costaria costata | reverse complement strand
TCAGCACGGACAATGGGTGCGCTGGATGTCGACGAGTAGAAGAACGGTTTAATGTGAAGAACACACACACACACACTTCTACCGTTTTCTTTTTTTCTTAGTTTTTTTCTCTTTTCTTTTTGATTTATCTGGCGTAGGAATTGCTGTTGTGCCTGTCAACTTGTCCAATGTTTGTGTTTCTTGCTTCTGGTAGGTCAACACCCCCAAGAGACACCCTACACGTATCCGGAGACAGTGTAGTCGATTCAGCCACATCTTCAACTTCAACTCTAAAATTTTGCAAGATGTTTTTGCAGCTATTGCGACAGGAAACCAATCCAGGATGGATCAAGTATGCAGCTTGTGTAGGTTGCTAAAGCTCGCGACTTGCGGTGCTGACCTTGGCGTTGAGTAGCTAAGAACACGGGCATGCGTCAGGCGCCCACGGCCAGTTCATAGGTCTACCCATTGCGTTCTGTTTATAAAGATTATGCTTCGGGTGGTCGGGGTTTGGCAAGCACAGTCAAACCCCCCTTGAATATTCACTATCGAGTCGAGGTGTGAACATCCGTCTCCCTATGTTGTTAGAAACAACATTCAGAACGTTCCAGATGTTTGACGTGAATATACCTGGGAATGAGAACCGTGGACCATTCTGACTTTGTTGGGGACATGTATACCTTGGTACCAGAGGGGTCGGAGGGTAGTAGCGACAACCGAGTGCTGTACCCGGTGCAGCACTCTGGTACCTTTTTTTTGGGATCAAACATTAATGTAGTAACAATACTTTTTTAGGAGGCATGTATCCGGCAAGCCTTGTACAGAATACCGGTAAGACCTGGGAGTTTTTCCATGTATGTCTTCTTACTCTCGTCATCCCTTCCAGATGTGGCCTGCATGAGCTACGCTATCTACACCCGTATTGTCGGCGTATGAGCTGTGGAAATAGCGCTATGTAACTTGTTTTTGTTTCCCTTCCTTTGATTGGGCTTTAAGAGCTACGTGAGCGGCTATTGGTTTGGCGGGTGTTTATTACGTCGAGAGGCCAGCCAGTAAACTATTTGAAACCGTTAGCGGGTTTTGAGCTGTGGAAGTCGCTCTTGTTTAGCTTAGTTCTTCCCTTGGCTAGGAAACAAAAGTTTCACGAGCTTTCACATTTTCGCGCCGGGTGCGAGCTATACATGAGCTGTCGGACAAAAAGGGAGATACGAGTAGCTCATGAACTGTCCTATGTGTGCACGTTTAAGTGTCTTTGATTTTTTGTTGCAGATGAAACACCACAACATGACTTGATCTGTGCACACCAACTCGCTGCTGCTTCCCCCTTTCCCCTCCCACACCTCTCTTCCGTTTCCAGGACCAACCACCAGCAAGCAAGCTAAGATCTGCGCGAGATAATGGCGCCCCTCTTGACCTTCGTCGCGGCTTTGGCTACTCTCGGCGCTGCAAGCGTCGTACACCTTACGTCCGGTGAGTTGTCGCACTTCCTTCCGTACAAGAGCGCTGCTAAGGCGGTGGAAACTAACTTGTACCAGTAGATTCTTTGCGGCCAATAATTTCTCCCTGATTGAGGTTCTCCATCAAGCAGTTCGCCTACTATATTCCGCTGACAGGCGTTACAATGGCGGCGTTACCCCCATTTTGGCCCCCGCGTGTTTTGGGCCAGTTCGATGAGTGACATAACACCTCTCTCAAAACACATTAATATTCACTTTTTTTGTTGGTTGGTAGCGTAACAACAATCCCACAGGTTTTGCATATCAAACAAATATCTAAACCATGAAACTTCAGCCTGCAAACATCGACTATGGGATAGTCACTCTACCGAGGGGAACTAATCGGCTGCAACAACAGGGACATGGAAGTGCACCCCCGCTCCCCCCTACCGCTGCATCACCGGTTATTTTATTCCGACTACATTGATATGTATCGTTGTATATAGTCCCCCCACGCTTTATTTGCAACGCGTTTGTATTTTTCAGTGTCTCGTGGTACGATAGACGGTGCTATCCCAGGAATATCTCGACAGGTAATGTGATACTTCATACGAAGAATCGCTACGTGAACCAACTTCTGCTGGGTTGAAGATGTTGGTACGTTGCCAGTTAGACCCCCGATTCAAGCGTCGAGAAGACGCTCAACATCGGAGACGCCAAGGGAGCATGAGGGGCGAAGGCCCAGCCGCATGATACGAGACAGTTGTATTACCTATCGGGACCGTGTTTTCACAGTGCGTTGTTGGAAGAGGCAGAAAGTTCTTTAAAATGAGTAGCGTAGCGTACTAGAAAGACTCGGAGCTATTCCAATACCAGGAATACCGTAGCACCCGCTGCAATTACTGGGCGTGAAATATCAACAAGAGTATCTTGCCTCTTGCATATGTCGGCAGGCTCTACACTCGACGTGTTGTCAAACGCTGACGTGATACGATATCACATGTATGTGAGGCGTGCTACGATAGAGGTGCGCCTGCTTTGTGTCTGAGGCTCCTCACTTTAGGAGCTCTGTACTTCACCCACATACTGGTTTTGCGTCAACCAAAAGTGGCACCCGATTGAAAAAAAAACATGACGTAGGTACACAAAACAAACATACTTTAAAAAGAGAACGACACCCTGACGATTTTGGGTTAAGGAGCTCCGTCATTCAGAAACAAACAAAGCCAAAACATGGAACAACACCTCTATCGGATTAAACGAAGCCAACAAGTGCTTCCCACGAGTTAACCCGACTAAAAAAACAAAATCCGAAAAGTGGCACAAAACAACACCTTAAACGGAACTCTGGTCTGGGTGTACCCTCGTACACGATATTAACGTTTCGTCGGTTGGGGCATCATATCTAATTTTGGTATATGAAGCAGACCACGGGATACAGAATAAAACTGGATCCCAACCTAATTTTTCGCAAACACCCTATATTCATAATGTGGGCAATATATATGTATACGATACATAGCCACGAATACCAACACATTCGGTAGACACGCGGTACGGGACGGGTCGTACGGTTACGTTGTGTGTGGCGAAAATGCTTCTGGATGAATGGTTCTTAGGTTAGCTAATTACCCTCGTTTCGTTGAGACGTGGTTTGTGACACGTACAACTCGTACTATGGACACATGGTGCGCAGCTTCATCGTCCTAAGGTACTCCACTTGGACGGCTCTGTGTCTCAGCCGAAAAACAACTTGGAGAAACAGACCGCGGGCTTTAACCTGATGAACCATGCCATGGCCTAGGTGTACAACCAATGAAAGTTGCAAATCATGAATGTGATCACGCCGATCTTGCGTTAACCCCTTTAGAGCCGGAAATGGTTTTTGGGGACAAAACTACTTGGAAGTAGTGTGGAATACTTTTTGGGGTAGCAAAAGGGTTAAGGGCCTCCGTCTTTGACATATAATATTTTGCCCAAAGGTGCTACCCCTAACGTAGCACGCGTCGACGGAGGTAGCACGTGTTGGTTGAAACTGTTTCGGAATGACAGTAGGGCCAGGTTGAAGCAAGTAAATCTATTTTCTAGGGGATGACATATTATCCTCTCCCTCCAATGTGTGTGATTTTCACAATAAACCGTTCTTCCAACTTGTCGACATCCAGCACACCCAGCTCTCCTTAACCCTAAAGCATCCGGACTATATTTTCTCCTTTTGCAATATGTTGGGCAGTACATATCTAGGTCATGGGAATGTTGAAAGTAGGGTTAGGGCTAGCATTTTCATTTTATCCAACAAAACATGTTTTGGGTGGGTATAGAGCTCCCCAGGTGCGGAGCCTGAGAACAAAGCATGGAACAACACCCTTTTACTACCACATAACATATCCCACACTATTTCCAAGTTGTTTTGTCCCCCAAAAACCGTTTCCGACTCTTAAGGGGTTAAGCCGCACCGTACCTTTTCGTAGTTTACAACAGCATGCGCGATAAGAACTGGGCCTTGGGATACTCTTGTTGTCAAGTTGCACGTGGAATTATGTATCAAAGGCGCTTTTAGTTTTTGGTGGGGGTGTGCATAGCGACACACGCTACACGATAGGGGTGCGCCCTCTATTTTCTAAGGATCCCCGCTTTCGGAGCTCTGAGTACCGTATCCACAAACCCCAAATATGGGAAACAATTGCGAGCTTAACCAGGTGAAATATCCTGTGGCCTGTAAACAACAAATTGTATCACAAAAAGGAAGAATGGAATCACAACGAGTTTAGAAAGTGCCCAGTCCTTTCAGTGCAACCTCTATCGCAGCACGTCTTGAGTGTATAGAGCGCTCAATGTAAAAGTCAAATAAAGTAGAGGTGGCACCCCTGCCATGAAATGCGTCGCAAATTGGAACCCCCCCCCGCCCGACCTCGATATGTTCATGCCCCGCGTGTCTCGTGTCTTGCAGTGGCGACTACTAAGCCCGACGAACGAAGCCTCCGAGGAGGACGTCAGCTCCAGGTAAGATAGGCACATGGTTACGATAGGGGTATACGGCGTTTTGGCAATGTAGTTTGTCACCGCCAGGGCTCCTTAACAGAGGGACGAATGCCGTACTGTACTTTAGGTCGGCATTTGATTCCAGTATGTTTCGTGTTGTCCCGCTGGCGTTCGTTTTCAATGCATGAGTTTGAGATAGGCTCTGGAGAGGGGCCTTAAAAGCAATGAGGAGCCCCATAAACGTTTTGGTGGGGCGACCCTACCGTTAGCATACCGGTAAGACGATAACCTGCGCTTGGAAAATGCGCGTGCTGCTGTAGACGTTGGCCCGTGCTACCATAAAGGTGCATCATTTTTGTTATGAGGCTCTTCACTTTAGGAGCTCCATATTATACCCGGAAACTGTTTTTGAGTAAATAGGAAGGGCAGCCGGATGAGAAAACGCATGGACTAGGAATTAAAAAAAAAGTCATATTGCAAAACAAGATTGACGTTTGGACGATTGTGGGTTATGGAGCCCCGTTATTCAGAAACAAAAACGCCAAAATGTACATCCTCTATCGTAGCACGCGTCCGTTACACCTCTAACTGTGCTGCGGCTTTTCCCTTGAGTATGTCTGTACCGGACCCGTTGACTATGCAACGGCCTCAGCCCACCGAAGAAGCCTACAGCAGTTACAAAAGGTATCATAAACCTGTTGCCAACGAGGTTGGGTGTAGGTTCGAAAGAATAGGGGCTACCCCTATATGTACATGCCGTGCTAGGCCATTCGAGGGAGTGGTTGGGTCCCTCACTCCTAGAACTGTGTACGTTTGCGTATTTGCGTGTGCCACCGACGCATGTTACGGTTTAAGAGCGGTAAAAGGAGACACCATAGTTTTTCTGCGGCTCCTGGGTTAATGAGCTCTCTACCTCCTCGAAAATGTGTATGTCTTTGGAAACCATTACCGATCGACCCGATGGACACTAATCCCATGTCCTAGGTATAAAACGAAACATATACTAAAATGTTGTTAGATTGGGCAGTTCATCGGGTTAAGGAGCCCCGTGCGTCATAAAACAAATCCCCGAAACAAGTGCTAACTCTATCGTAGCAGGCCTCCGCATCGTAAGAAACAATGCACACCTGGTACAACTACAACTAACAACTACGTACATCTAAGAGTTGTGCACAACCGCAAGTACTCAGTAGTTGTCTCTAAACAACTAGTTGCAAGGGGGGTTTCACCCATTAGTTGTCTGCGGACAACTAGTTGCACAAGTTTTTCAAACAGTAGTTGTCTACCAGGTACAGAAAACTAGTTGCATAGGTTTTTCACCCAGTAGTTGTCTGCAGACAACTACTTGCATACCAGTAGGCGTTTACCCATACGTTGTTAACAGACAACTAGTTCCACAGGTGTTTCGAACATTAGTTGCCTACAGACAACTGGTTGCGCAACTGCTTTGAAGAGTAGTTGTCTGCAGACAACTAGTTGCACAACTTTTTCCAAAAGTAGTTGTCTACAGACAACTAGTTGTACAACTGTTTCGAAAAGTAATTGTCTACGGACAACTAGTTTTGCACAACATTTCCAAACAGAAGTTGTCTACAGACAGGTCGTTGGACAACCTTTTCAAACAGTAGTTGTCTACAGACAACTTTGCTGTCTGCAAACAACTACCCGGTGAAAGCTAAAGCTATAGACGAAGAGTAAGAGGTTGGTTTTTCAAGGCGCAACAACTTTATTATGTGCTCAAGTGGTGGAAGGGGTGGATCGGTTTGTACCCACTTCTGAGCGGGGCCGCTCGTGTGGTGTTCGAAGCTCCTGAGTCAGCGGCAGTGGTTGAGCGTTATTTCAGCGATGCTGGCCGTTTGATGACTTCGTCCAGGAGCAGCACAGACAGCAAGTGCGTGGAGATAATCCTGACTGTGCCCGGTAACCTGAACCTCCTTCCTGAGGAGATCCCGTAGCTGGGCGAAGACGTGGCGCACACGAAGATCCCCGGGCGGTTGTCGAAACCCATTGCGGGGCTGGCACAGCTCGACGGCGTGTTTGGTCCGTTGGACCTCACCTACGAAGTGGACAAAGTGGAGCTCAAGGGTGCTACATCAGAATAATAGAGTAATCTGGGGGAGGGGTGGCGCGTGATGGCGGCCTAGCCGAGTTACGAATATGCCTTGCTAGTCTGGAGGCGTTAAGAATCTCACTTTTTCTGATATGTTTGTCGACACTAATTGACGCAGTCTCTCATCATATGATGCGGCAGAATGATCATCGGGGGTGGGGTGAGGTGCGGCCTTCGGTGGATGTTGGGTGTTGCATTGTGTTTCACGTGTTCTGGGCGGAGCACTCGCGAAAACAATGGAACATATACAATCACGTGGAAGATGTAAAGGGGAATAGCAAATGTTTTCGTTTGGTGCGGCGACAGGGAGTAGCACATATCGGTTGATGAAACCCACACGTTAAGGTTGGTTGTCAGCAGACAACTAATCAGACAACAAATAGTTGTGCTCGGTCGCAACTACTCAATCCTTGTCCCTAAACAACTAGTTGCATAGGTTTTTCAAAGAGTAGTTGTCTGCAGACAATCAGTTGCGCATGGGTTTCACCCAGTATTTGTCTGCAGACAACTAGTTGTATAGATTTTTCACCCAGTAGTTATCTACAGACAACTAGTTGTAAAACGTGTTCAAACAGTAGCTGCCCACAGACAACTAGTTGCACAACTTGATCAGACAGTGGTTGTCTACAGACAACTAGTTGCACAACCTTTTTAAACAGTAGTTGTCTACATACAACTCTTAATAGTTGCACAACTTGTTCAAACAGCAGTTTTCTACAGACAACTAGTTGTACAACGTGTTCAAAACGTAGTTGTCTACAGACAAGTGGTTGTACAACTTTTCCAAAAAGTAGTTGTCTACAGACAAGTAGTTTTACAACGTTTTCAAACAGTAGTTGTCGACAGACAACTAGTTGCACAACTTGTTCAGACAGTAGTTGTCTACAGACAACTAGTTGCACAACGTTTGAATACAGTAGTTGTCTACAGACAACTAGTTGCACAATTGTTTCAAACAGTATTTGTCTTCCAGACAACTACGAGCACTTGTAGCTGTAGAGGGTGTGAAGCAATGCCATGGTGGTGCATACCGCGGAACCAAAAACGGTAAGAGCTTCAGAGCTTCAGACTGCAGAGAAAGAGGGCACATCGTCACGGGGCCGAGTGGCTCTAGAGTTCCATGCTTTTCTTAGGCTCCGGCTTGAGAGAGAAGCTCGGTTCCCCTGAACCCGTAAACTGACTTTTTTCAAACCCTGAAATATGTGCGAGTAGACAGAATAAGATATAAAAAGGTAGTGTCAGCATGTTAACGCTACATTTAAATGATATCGTGTTAGTTCTTAGAATTATTTCTGCGGAACAGTAATACCTCGTTCGTAGCATACGTTCGGGGTGGCTGCAACAGATCGACTTGGAAGAGATCCCCTTACCGTAGCAGAGTACTTTGGAGCACTTGAACGGCCCATCATTGAGAAATACTTTGACCCAAGAGTCGTTCCACGATGATAGCGCCCCCAACATTTCTTTAACGAAGTCGCCGGTCTTGAAACTAGCTCCCGGCCGCATCGCCTGAGATATTATGTTGCCTCTTGCCAACCCCGACGGTATCGTTCGATAGTCCTTTTGCAAACAAGAACATATGTTCAGATACATATTTTAATAGCATCCATCCTCGTGTCGAGCAGCCATAATAAATTCGTTAAAGAAAATCGGCGCTTGTTGGGTTTGGGGGGGCTATCGTAGAAGCAGCCCAAACCAAAAGATACCACTATCCTAACGCCCGTCAAACATGAAGATGGGGCTGGACGATGATCGATGCCTTCTGACGCATACCTTGACAGTTGTAGGACACGGTTTAGGTCAAGCTTGTTAAGACAAACGGGGGCCCTCAACCGAAGAACGGTAGCACCCAATGTCGTTTTCATATGCCAGGTTTTGTTTTACAACCTGTTGGTTTTTATTTTTTATCCGTAGGCAATGGTATTGTTTATCTCCTGTCGCACTTTCGTTTTGTTTGGCCGCGGTCAGCTCCTGGGTCAGATATTATCAGCTAGCTCCTGGAGGGTGAATCCTCTAGCACGAGTGGTGCACCCGTTCCTTAGTTATCGTCTGTTGTCCACCGCCAAGGCTTAACAGAGGGAAGAAGCTGTTCGTCGGAGTCCTTGCCAGACATCAACAACGCTGAAAACACAGGGGGAAATATCAGGGACATAGCAAAGCCTCTGTGACGCCTAAGACCAGGTATTCAAACCCTTGCCAGACATGAAGAAGCTGGAAGCGCAGAACCCTAATCAGGACCGTATGAAAGCCTTTGTAACGACAAAGAACGAAGAACTGTCAAATTCCAACCTTCTTCTTATATCATACCCGGACGCGTGCTACGATAGAGGTTGCATTTTTTGGCTTTTTTGTTTCTGAACGACGGAGCTCCTTAACCCAAACTCGTCGGAAGGTCATTCTTGTTGGGCAATATTCGTATTTTTAATGCCTAGTCCATGGGTTTCCTCATCGGGCTGCCTTTCCAGTTACCTCGAAAACTGTTTCGGGTGTGATACGGAGCACCTAAAGTAAAGAGCCCCAGAAAAAACGTCATGGAACAACACCTCAACCATCGTAGCATGGGTCACCGCCTCGTAATATTTGTTTTAAACTCACGGCTAGTAGTGAGGTGGTGAGTTTAATTCGTTCGGACGACATTCTGTACCCAGATAATGGTCGATCCGCCCTTGGGGTGTGGAAAGGCCCATCGTGTTATCTAGTTGATCAATATCGCTGATAACGCAGGATCAAAACGGGGTAATATAGCGGAAGCTTCGTAACGCCACCGACGGTATCTACAAAAACTTGACCCCCCGCCCACCCCCCTTTGTCCGTGGCGCGTACGTCAGACGCTGCTGTGTAACTCAATCGGTTGCCCGGGCGGCTACACCCCGATCGCCAACGCCATGAGCACGCAGTGCGACGGCAACACCTGCGAGGTTTCGCAGTGCTGCGAGGCGTTCTGCTCGTACCACGCGTGCCCCCACGGCTACGTCCCCATCACCAATGCCGCGATGACAATGTGCGACGACTCCGGGTGCACCAACGACTTGTGCTGCGGCGAGAAACACTGGTTGACGCCTGCCGTGATATGGTCAACACATGTTTGGTTTTAAATATTTTCTAGCTGACAAAGTGATGCAGGCTTCAGTTGGTGTACTTCATGGGTTTTCTGAGGCCCATAAGTTTGCGGAGCTGTCTTTCCACATCCCTTATAAAAACCTGGCCTTTGGAAAACAAAATACAGGCAACACCGACGAACACACCCCATGACCTACGAAGCGTGCTACGATATAAGTTGCACACTTTGGCCCATTTGTTTTCTGGATAAGGGGGCTCCTCTCGCCCGAATCGTCCGAATGTCATTCTTGTTTAAGAATATGATTTGTTTGTATGCCTAGTCCATTGGTTTGTTCATCGGGCCGCCCTTCCAATTTTACTCGAAAAACGTGTTTTGGGTGTGATTCGGAGCTCCTCAAGTGAAGAGACTCATATAAACAAAATAGTGCACCTTTTTTTGAGCATGGGTCCTACGAGTGATTCAAAACCAATATTGTCAAGTGAAACCAAGGTTGAGGGGTGCTCAGCAGGCTAAGGAACTTCGTCTTTTAAGAAAAAAAAGGACTAAATTCTGTCACCGGTGGAGGCCGAGCCCCCCCCCCCCCCCCCTGCACAATGTGGGCGTAAGAAAATCCTTGTGAAGACATTGCACCACGCAGTAACCGCCACAAGGTTTCGACAAACCTGGGCACACCATGAGGCGTACCCAAACAACAGGTCTGTCGACATCCTTTTGGCGCTTGACCTATAGAGTGCAATGCCCATATTGCGCGAGGGGGGCGTCCCGGCCACCTGTGACGGCACCCCTTTCGAATAATGCCTTGGGTTTCCCAAACTGAGGGATTACCCGATCTAGTTGGTTCCAATTATATTTTGGGTGGTAATGAGGAGTATGCGATATATACCTAGGGTGGATTGGAGTGTTCACCGGGTTAAACTTTCATATGTGAAGAATCTCGAACGATCAGTGTTTTTGGAGGGGCGTTTCCAGAGAGCAATTCAAGCGGTCTCTCAGAAATTAACAAGGTGCTACACCGCTGAAACCGTTGCACACACCCGACTGGTGACGGGCCTACTCCACCACAGTAAACCTGAAGCTTGCACGACTGCGCAGACACCCCTGCCTTGCTGACGGGCTTACCCGCCCCAGGAGGGCTCCCGCTACAACCTAGTTGAATTCGACCGGTATATGTTTAAGATCCATTTTTTTATCACTGCCATCCGATTAATTTGCAACATGATCGTCAAAAGTCGATCACCCATAAAATATTCCCCGAAATATTGAAGAAGAAAACAGGAAGGGGAAACAAAAAAAACAAAACAAACGTTTTACATTAATATTGAGACGTCAGATGGAGGCATGCTGCAGCCGGGGAGCGCACCGTATCTGTCTGAAGGCACGTGGTATGATGGAAGTAGCATTTTTTGATCAACCAATTTTCTGCATGAAGGGGCTCCTTAACCCAAAATCGCCGGAATGTTGTTCTTCTTGTTGGCAACATGAATATCGACCCATGCTACCATAGAGCTGCACCATCGTTTTCCTGAGGCTCTTCGCTCTAGGAGCTCCTTATCACACACCCGAACACTATTTGTTTCGTTAACTGGAAGGTCAGTCCAATGAGAAACCGCATGAACTACAGTAGGCATTCAAGAACATCGTAGGTTGACATTCGGACGAGTTTGGCTTAAAACCTTTAGAGCCGCAAAAGTGTTTTGGGGATAAAACTACTTGGAAATAGGGTGGGATACTTTTTGGGGTAGTACAAGGGTTAAGGAGCCCCGTTAGTCAGAAACAAAAAAAGCCAAAACGTGCAACTTCTTGCGTTAAAGCACGCGTCTATTTCTTTACAAATAACCTAGGCCACGGGTTTGGTCATCGTGTTGTGCACTTTCATTTGTTTACTCAAAGCAACGTTTGGCGGCGATGTTAAGAGCTCTTGAAGTGACGAGCTGCAGACACATATTGGTGCTACCTCTACCGTAGCACTTGCAACTTTGTTTGCTGAATTATTTTCTGAACGGAGCGGATATTCTTAAACCCGAAATCGTCGGTCCCGATTCCGTTCTTTTGTTTCGCGATACAATTCGTTGTGTACCCATCTAGGCCATGGGATGGTTCATCGTGTTAATTATGTTCCCAATATTGTTCAAAATTGGGGGTTTGAATGCGGCACAGAGCCCCATCGTGTGGGGAACCTCTGAGAACATAAGATGCACCCCTATCGTAGCATGCGTCATGTCTTAATCTCGCCACGGTATATTCTTCCCCTGGAAACATGGCACAGATAACGTAGGGTCCCACCTACAGTGGAGGGGCCTACAAAACGTTGGTCGGTATAAGGCGGAAAATTGATATCTTGGTCAGTTGACTATGCCCACTATAGCAGGGTCATTCATATCCCGTTTGCGTTTTATGTTTTCAACAGCTAGAGTTTGGGGAAGTTGTAGGATGGAGAGAGATCTCCTCTTTATGAAGCCTTTCGGAACAAAAACAAGACAAGGCCCGTGTCATGCGTTTTGTTTCAGCAGATATATCGATGATTCCACGATCTCGCCCCACCGAAGGGTGTACTCCAATTCCAAGTCAGACGCGTGGAAACAAAACAACATAACTACAGTAGTAGAGATGGTGGTGCATACAGCATCGCGAAAGTTGAAATAGTTCAAGCTTCAAAACTGCAAAACAGCAGTAGGGGTAGTCTAACCTGAGGGGCTCAGATCGGCCGAACAAGTTAGCCTCCATGCGACCCCCTCTCCCGACCCTAGTAGTACCAGTCTGGTGCACTGGTGGCAATAATGATTCTATTTGTACTACAATATTCCAAGGGTTGACTGACGGCAATTTTCCAAGGTTACCTTGACTGGCGTTTACACTACTGGATGTTAGAGTGAAACGCTCGGCTGGACATATTTGGCCGCTATGCGTTTCTCCTTTTTGACTGACCGTTTCCTGACATATTTTCACAGCATCATCGCGTTAGTCTGTTCACATTTCTGTGAACACCCTGCCCCCGTTCGACACATTCACAAAGCTACGATACAACGCCGACAATTTAATTAATCCATACTATTTCAAGACATTAATTAGCTTCCACCTTCCGAGACACACGGTATGGAGTAGTTCCCCGTCGATCATAAAACGAACAGGAAAACACAAGTACTGACGCGTGCTTCGATAGAGGTTGCACGTTTTGGCCTTTTTTGATGCTGAATGACGGGGCTTCTTAACCTCAAAGCGTCGGAACGTCATTCTTGTTTAGCATCATGACTGTTTGGTATCCCTTGTCCATGGGGTTTACTCATCGGGCTGTCCTTCCAGTTTATTCAAAAAATGTATCTGGGCGTGGTATGGAGCTACTTTAAACCCTTTTACGAACCCTAAAAAGTATCCCACGCTATTTCCCAGTAGGTTCGTCCCCAAAAACCGTTTCCGGTTCTGAAGGGGTTACGTCAAGAGCCCGAGAAACAATTGGTGCAAATCTATTGTAGCATGGATCTATTGCTCTAGCCGGTAGACCACGCGTGGGTTGTGATTTATTTTCCACTCGACTCGTCGTCCTCGAGCTCCGCGTTTTATCGTCTGGGTTAGGTATCGTTGGTTTTTTTGTGGGAACGCTTTCAGCCGACTCTGTACTTTCATGGGTCACCCTACTCGAGTAGAGCCGACTACAGATGCCGGTGAGAACTTTCGGGGTGTCGAAGAAACTTGCCCTGGTGTATTGTATACGCAAGCGAGTACCTCGTGCATTTCATGACCCGCATATTGGATTCCGTTAAACGAAACTTGGGGGGTATCCTGATTCCAGTGTCACGGGGGGGACGTGGTAATCAGAATACACGCTGGACACAACAAAACACATTTGCCCCCCAAATGTGCAAGCCGGGATACGGTCAATTCCGGTTAAATGATATTCCCCGTAATATCAGCCAGGAAAGGCAAAGGGACGTTCCGAACATCACGAAAAAAACTTATCGTCTCGCTAACGTCGGTGTGTTCGGGGACCGAGTAGCAAGGCCACACGTAGCTCACTCACTTAAGCCGGCAGGCAAAGGCAGCACCGACGCCCGTGGTACCGAATATTGAGATAACGTGGGTACGCTTCATCAACCTGCCTCTCGCCGAGTGGTGTGGACTTACGCATCTCGCTGTGGGTACAACTGAGACGCCGAAAACCGACCCCTCGAAGGCTTACATACACTACCACCCCTTCATCACGTCGTAGGTTGTAATTTGACGCCAGGTCACAGAACGACAGGATAGCAGACGCACAACAGAGCACACGGACGCCTGCCACTTTGGGGTGGTGAATCACGTTTCGAGAATGCATTTGTTTTAGATTCGGCGCAGTTCGTTTAAGGAAATACCCCCAAGATGTTCGTTGGAATCCCATGGATACAGTAATATAGTGTCCGCCACATACCACGTCCAAATGGAAATGTTCATTCGGGTCACGTGTGTAGCTTTTTCGCAGATCCAGTTTTGTTTTTGTTTGTGAGATATTGGTCTCCTTAACCCCTTTACTAACCCAAAAAAGTATCTGGCACTATTTCCAAGTATCTTTGTCCCCAAAAAACGTTTCCGGCTCTAAAGGGGTTAAGAAAGGAGCTTCTGACCAATTTCGTTGTTGATACCTCTGAGGTAACATGGCAACACGTGAGTTGCCCCATTTTTTGCTTCTGTGGCTCCTCGCTTAAGGAGCCCCATACCTCTCCGAAAAACTGATTGAGGGAAAATAAAGGTCTACCGGATACACAATCCCATGGCCTCTATGATAGGTATTCAACGAAAATTGTTGCGAAAGGAACAACGAAATTCCGAAGATTTTCGGTTAAGGGGAATCGTCGCCGAGAACACTTTTCAGGCAATCATGCTACCTCTGTTCGTCGCACGAGTTATTTGCGTCCCTGTAAAGCCGTGAGGTTAGCTAAAACACTTCGCTGCTTAGTTTGTGTATCAGTGGGGGACATACCTTCGTGGAGCCACATATTCACGCGCGCCGGACCTGTATCTGCAAATCTGTAGATGACCCAACGCAAAATGCACTGTAACACAGAGCGAAGTAGTAAAATATCTTCAAAAGTCGATGGCGTGCTATCAAGCAACACACGCAACCAAACTCAGTCCTTATTGTAGTAACCCCGTTGCCGCCGCCACGGCCTTCGCTTTATGTCTCCCGTATACGTTCGTTGTATATATTTGTTCCGCGCAGTGAACCACGTGTCTACGTCGATGACGTCCACGACTCAAGACGACTACACCACCACCGCCACCGCCACCACCACCGCCACCACCACTACCCCGTCTCCTACCATCACCGCCTCGACCTCCTCCCCCACTACCACCACCACACTCTCAACACCCTACCCCACCATCACGTTCACCACCTCTTCTCCCCCCACCACCATTACCACCAGACCCCCTACCACCCCCCTCACCTCCAACGCCTCCCCAACCACCACCACCACCACCACCACCCCAACGACCTACCCCACCATAATGTTTATCACCTCCTCTCCCCCCACTCCCATCACCACCAGCCCTCCCACGACCACCATCACCACCACCGCCTCCCCAACCACCACCACCACCAACACCACCACGGACGACGACATCACCATCATCTCCTTAACCGATGACGACGCCACAACCACCACGCCCTCCCCCACCAGCACTACCACCACCACTTTCTTCCCCGCGCCCGTCACCACCACCGCGTCCCCAATCACCACCACCACCACCACCAGCTTCCCCACCACCTCCACGACCTCCTATCCTTCTCCCGCAACCGTCACCAGCATGGACGACGACATCACCAGCATCGCCTTTACCGACGACGACGGTGCCTACACTGACTCCCCTACCTCCAGCCCCACTGCCACTCCCCTAACGACCTCGACCCCGACCGCAACCGACGGCTTCTTCGCGGGTGACGCCAACGCTTAAGCCAAAACCAAGAAATTGACCACGACGACCACCACCACCATCCACACCACCCAGCTCACCAGTAGCAGCCACGGCCACATGCCGCGGCCAGTCCTCTCGTTGATACATCAATTCGTAAAATACGCCCCACTTTGTGGGGACGTGTAGAGGCAAGGAACCCGAATAATGGCGATCCCCGTTGATGGGAAACCCTAGTTGTAGAGACCCCTATATGTGGGGAAACCTTTTGTGGAGACGCCTATTGACGGGGAAACCCTTTTGTGGGGCGAAATGCTTGAGACAGTTGGTTTAGTTCGATTTTGGGAGTGGGGAGATGGGGATGTGATATGGCCACGCGGGGAACCGTCATTGCCTCGCACAGCTCTGCCTTTTCACGTTCACTTCACGCGAAGAACGGGTATCCCAGCGCGGGGAAGTACCCCCAAGCTCCCGCCCGGTCTACATATACTATAATGGTGTTTTCTATCTTATTCGAAGTTCCGATAAATCGGATATCGTACCGACAATCCGATATCGTAAACAATAGGTCCCGAAATCCGATATGCGTCTTTCTTTGAGCAGGAATCGTATGACGCTTAACTCACCTCCCCCCCCCCCCCCTGTTGAGAGCGTCGAAGGTGATATATAAGAAGTCAGGGTCAGAAGAAAGCTAAACGCGTGCTCCTCCGACAGTACCGTGGCCTGTAAGTTGGTGTTTCATTGTTCATCGAATATCCGTCTATAGGCGGCTATTTGGTAGGAAGAATAAGTATATCATCGGTGCCATGTCAAGCACTCTAGCAAGTAGACCCCAATGTTGTATTGAGGCAAGGCCGAGGGAGCGAAGCGACAACGTTCCCTTTGTTGCCATGTGGAAATAATAACCTCATCATTGCAAGGTGCGTACAGGCTTCGAAACGTAAATTTGTCTGTTCTGTGTCTGCTGTCTGCTGTGTACTTTCTGAGGTCGCGAAGGGGTTTTTTGTGATTTTTACATTTCGGAGATTGCGAAGAGATGTAAGTGGCCGATATCCACAAACAAGAACGGGTTCTGTAGAAGCGAGGGGCTGGGGCTAACACACGGGACTTATTTCAACGCAAGCCGTCCCGAGTTGTCCCAAGTGGCCGTGTTGCGGTAGATTTTAACCTTAGTGGCTTGGCTGCGCGGCTCTGTATTTGGTATGCGGCGTGATTTCGTTCTGTATCCCTTTGAATGAACACGGCCTACTGCGAGAGTGAGGTAGTCTTGGCTCATTTACCTCACTACAAGTAATACGCCCGTTTTGGGCCATGTGGCGAAAACGCCTCCTCATGAGAGGTGCGTACAGGCTTCCATTAGTTAATCAGTCTGTCTGCTGTCTGCTCTCTGATGTCTGTCTGCGTTGTCTTTTTTTCTTTTGGACTGTAAGAGCTCTGTACGTGGCCTGTGGCCATAAATACGGGACCGGCCGAAGCGGGTGAGCCCGGGCTAACGGCATGTCCGCGCTCGCCGCGTTAGTTCTTTTTGGTGGCGTTTGCTGCTGCGGCTGTGCGTGTGTTGGTTTATTTTCGGCGGGATAAATTTTCGTTTTTTTGTGCTTTGAATGAACACCGCTTACTGCTCCGAGCACGAGATATCCCTGCATCATTTTTCATATCTAGCTGTCCTTAGAACGTGTGGCGCTGCGCTGGAGCACTTCGTCGGCATAAATATGTTCAGAGCACCACCTGCCGGATGTGATGTGCGGCTTGTCGAACCTTTGTTTTTAGATTCCGCACCGTTTATCGCCGTAATCGAGTTTTTTCCCGCAAAATTAACTGTTTTGTGGGGTTCTTTTGGCCAAAGCAAATGTCTGTTTGGGTCAATTTCGCCTTTGTCAAAAACCTGTTTTAGGTTTTTTTTTTCTTTTTTACTTTTGACCTATTTTCGCTCCTATATTATGTCAAACGTTTATCCTCCGGCAACCCCTCGGGGGTGCTCCGGTAGACCCTGCCGAGGGGGTGGCATCAAGCGTTCGGCACGTGGCGAGGCTCCACACCTCTACGCGGAAGCCTAAGTAACCCTGACAGATTCTGCTATGCATAGAAACGAGCGGTCAGCACAGGGAGGTGCCGGTCCAAGCCCATATATAATTGGGTTTGTCACTCCGAACGCAACGTACGCGAGATCCTTGTGTTAATACGTATGTTATGGGGCTTTAAGTGGGGCGGGAAACGGCAACTTCGTCGACCTTCTTTCCGACAGCAGTAGTGACTCTGCTTGCTGTGGATATCTATATATATCTAAATATATATAATAGAACATATGCTTGTGTTTGATACCAGGTACGTGTTGTCGCCGTGCCAGCAGAGACAACGTCGATATATACCGATTTCAGTGTCGTGTACTGTGTGTCTCTTTTTGAGGTTTTCTGCATTTTGTCAAAGAGATTGAGCATCGATATATTAAAATATATTTCCCCCCCCTGCAATTGTTTCTTTGCTATTTCAGCAGATACGATACCAATATCGAAATCGAAACATACGTCATGTCGTCTCTTGAGGTGTTATTTTTTGTGTCAGCAGACATAGGATCGAAGTATGCATTGAAATGTCGCATCTGCATAATTACATATTTGTGTCGGCAGTTGCCACTCCCCATGTCCGGACGCCGTCGCTTTGGATAAACAGAATGAGGGGCCCCTTGTGTGAAAGCTTAAAAAAAGAACAATTGCTTCTCTCAACAATATAATTTTGAGTGTTTGTTACAGCAGGGAATACTACAATATAGATATTGTACAGTAACGACCTGTCGCGACTTCTTACAGAACGCGGCATACCTCCACTACAACGTGCCTCCGATCACCCCTCGACCAGACCTTATACCGTGTTAATTACCAGGTATGATCTGTAGAAGGTGTTGGGGGCCTTGGATTTGCAAGGGAGGGCAGGCATTGCTGCGTTTGCATCACGAAACCAAATAGCTCGGCTGCAAGCATTTTGATAATTTCAGAGCTCCTGTTTGGTATCTACACTGCGTAGAACGCTACAGACGGTGGCACTAGAGACCCAGGTAGGTTCGCCTTACTAGTGCTCGGCGTTGACGTTCTAAATCTGAGTTGAAACGGTGTCAGCAGCCGAAGAAAATACCATGTTTCGAGTTCGTCTCCTGGTCGCAGAGGTCTGGGGGGTCGGTCTTTGGTACGGGGCGCTTGTCGTCATGAAATGGGTGTCAGATCGATCCTGCGCCTGACACCAAAAGGTTGTCTATGACCACCACTGTCTACAACTGCCTCGATGGAGATGGTCTGAACATTGAAACTGGAGAAACGTCGTTTTCGGTGTGTAGGGTGTAATGAAAGGTCGACATTATGCCGAAAACAGTATTGCAGCTGAAAATAAACGGATTTGTCGACTGCAGTGCTCTTATGTTTCTTGCCCGAAAAGAGACCCCGCCCCTTCAGAGAACACACCAGACGAAGGAGACGAGTCGCAGTTGAGTTGTCCATGGCGTGATTGGGCTGTGCTCGTTCGAGACGTATGTTTGGCATTTCACGTCCACATCTGTTACAGTAGTACTGGGATATCCACGCTATACACAAGCTCCAGGGCATGCGCAAAATTGTTTCAAGCTCCAATCTTCCCAACATCACCAACGTCGGTGTCGCGTGGATGAACCTTACCATGGCCAAGGTGCTCGATGTGGTCGTCAACGAAGTACTGGTCAAAAAACAAATTCCCACTTACCTCGTACATGGAATTTGCACATCATTCTTCCGTCAGTACTTTCATTCACCGGGTTAGCCCCCAAAAAGGCACACATGACCCGCCCCTCCTGGCTACCACAGACCGTGCACCCTTACCCTTGTGATGACTCCGTCCTAGCACGCAACCAGGGGCAATACTACGACCTGGTGGTCGTCCGCTCTCAATACGTCTCACGACGGCACTGGGGCGCAAGCGATACGCCCTCACGACAAGTCTCTCGTCGAACGCCCTAATGCTTCGCTATATGGCGCTCTCGGGCTTGTTCCTATCTTACGCCGTTGGAGGCCGGGTGTGGACATACAATACCACCGCTACTGTTGAACAAGGGGCCAGAGTGGGCACGGACGCCAAGGTCTTCAAAGGGAAGCCCTCGCTCCAATGGGTAGAGCCGTTAAACATTCATTTGTAGCTGAACCCTCACCTCTGGCAGCCAAGCGTCTTTCCCTCAACCTCCGACTGCTTCTGCGGTAGGAGAGGGTAACACCGCGGTTTTCACTTCTTCGTTTAGCTACTCCGGCGAGTATCTCATGCCCTCTCTGCAAACGAGAATTTTGGTATGCCTTTGTCATCGCAGCGAAAAACAAACGTTATCGCAAAGAAGCGGTTCTTATCGCAAAACCGAGAAGCAAAAACCGAAACACTTGAAAACTGACAGGGCTCTTTCAAGTTACCTGTGATCGTCTGGAAGAAAAGGGCCAAACGGTGTACCATGGTATGCAGCGTCGAAGTTGTGTAAGATGGTGCCGGAACAGGCTCAATGCTGGGCACTCATGATGCAGAAACACAAAGGGTATACCGCGGGTACGTATATTTTTAGTCGTAAACAAGAAGTAGAGCGAGAACAAGAGAGCGCAGCGAGAGCTTCTAAACGTGCCAAGATCGACAGAGAAACATTTTCGGTGTCTCTGTGGAAACCGCCCAAGTACCGCTTACATAAATCTCTGGACACCGACTACGTGAGTACTCTCAACACACCAGTCAGCCCTTGAAGCCCCGCAGAAACCCTAAGGAATGTGTTGCCACGTACGCGTGAGGAGGCCTTTCGCCAAACACTAACCCAACAATCTTGAAAATAGACATAAGGCTTCGCAACAAGATCCCCTACTTTCAGATTTATACAAAACCGACACAAAACATACAACAATCCAGAGTTTGTTGGCCCGTTTTCTCTCGGAGTTCAGCGCCACTCTCGACTGCCTCAAAGCGGGAACAAACTGCGCCCGTCCGCACGTCTTTTCGTGCGCGCGATGTGAATACTTTAAACGATCAAAGAAACCCTCAGCTAATGGTTGGTGAAATCCGTTTTTTCGTACGTGTTGTACCCATGGTACTACAGTACGTACGCGCAAAAATACCAAATCATCGCATTTGCAACTTCGTCTTAATGTTTTTGGTGATTTCTGGCTGGCAACTTTGACTTGACCAAGTCACCTCGGGAGTAGTCTCTTCCTGCCTGCGGCTGCTGTCCGGTGGACCCGATCTCCTCACGCACCCCATACCGAGCGTGACTCATTTTTACGGGCTGTGGTTGCTTGTGACGATATCTAGCTGTCCGCAAGTGAAGTGCAAACGTTCAGTTGGTGGTCGAGGTTTTGTCTCCTATTGTGTCTTCCAAATTCCGTCCCATTTCGACCATTGCAGCACGCCGAAGTCGAGGTGCAGACCTCCGTTGAGAACGTGCGGAAGGGAGTTCTGGAGATAATCACAGGCTGATATAGACGAGACTTTAAACATTCAACGCCCGCTCTCTGCTAAGGCACCAACCAGCCGAAAGTCCAAACGCAGCGTGATAAAACAGCGGCGGTATTTTCTGTTTTGATGGAACATCTAGACGTTAGAGTGTGCCGGAAGCCCGGGGATGGGGGGTAGATAAGATCCTGCGTGGCCTCAAGAACTGTCCGACACAGACGCCTCACGCCGTGTGTGGGTGGCTCATCCTTACGATATCTACCGCGACAATAGTGAACTTCCGCGGCTTTTTCCCGCAGGGGTGATGCTATATCTTCTCATCAACAACACGACCAATTCCCGTTCTTACCACATTACATAGGACGACGTATCGGTATCCAGATCGAACGTGTTGACATCAGGAAACCATCTGCCGCCGATCTGTAAGCGTCTGGCCGAATCGTCACCGTCCTCCACGAACTGCACTAGAAGAGCCTTCTCCATCGTTTATGGGGGGCACCGATGGATTTACAACGTTGCCGGCAACATGTGCTTTGTCGTTACTTGGCCGGCACATCGCTCACACTTCAACACTCAAATCGAGCGGACCGTTGTGCATGGGGGCCGATGCTGCCTAGCGCCAACTCTTCCAATCTTAAGCCGTCGGATATTCGTCTCCCAGGTGCAGCCTCGTCACCATGCGCCTAGATTGGACCCGTCGATTCAGCAGCACCAGCAGCAGCTCCATGCTCCCCGCTTATGGCCACGTAGGATATTATCCACCCCGCATCCCCGGGTTTCCGGCTCACTCTACAGTAGTACCTACTGTAGATGTTTCACAATAACAGAAAACCCCGCCGCTGTTTTGTTACTCTGCGTTTCGACTTTCGGCTGGTTCGTGCCTTAGCAGAAAGCATTTGTTCAAAATTAGAGTGGTTCTCTCTAGCTCGCCGGGGCTCAAGTTATCAACGGAGGTCTACACCTCGATTTTGGGGTGATGCAGTGGTCGAAATTGGTCGGAATATGGAAGACACAAAATAAAACAACAAGTCGACCCCCAACGGAACGTTTGCACTTCATTTGCGAACAGCTACGTATCACCACAAGCAAACACAGCCCGACTAATCAAGTCACGCTCAGTATGAGGTGCGTGAGGGCATTGGGTGCACCGAACAATAGCCGTAGGCAGCCAGAAACGACTCGCGAGGTGACTTCGTGAGGTCAACGTTGCAGCCAGCCACACCAAATAGTTCAGAAACAATATCAAATTCGACGATTTAATATTTTGCGCGCTAGCACGTACAGGTACAAGACGTATGAAAAAACGGCTTCCACTAGAAGTTAGCTGAGGATATCGCCACTCGTTTGAAGTATTAACATAGCGTACACGAAAAATCGCCGGGCGGGCGGGCGCATTTCGTTCCAATTTGAGGTAGTTAAGTCTTGGGCTAAAAACGTGGCAAAACAGAGAAAAAAAAGCTCTGGGTTCTTGCAGATTTACACCCACTGTTTAAATCTGAAAATATGGGATCTTGCTCGTGAAACGCTTAACTCTATTCACAAATTGCATGCTTTGTTTGGCGAAACGCCTGCTCGCGCGTACTTGGCAACATATGTTCCTTAGGGTTCCTGCGTGGCCCTAAATCCATATCTGGTACATGGTACGCGAACATCATTCATAAGTCGAGAATCTCTCCGAGCACACCGCAACATCACATCCTTTACTTCTTGGACGACCCCGGAGCAGTTTAGCTCAAGCTCGCTTCGTATCGGTAAACGACGTCTATTGGATCTGAGCGCGACTCTTAATGGCTTCAACATCGTCAATGTAGCACTTTAAGAATGCCTGTTTGTGCAACGTAGACGAGTCCGGCGGAGCCGAACTGGCCGGCTCTTCACAACCGATGCGTTGTTGGTAGTACAACCTCGTGTTGGGGACTTAGTGTTTCTATCTTGTAGAGTTAAATGACCCTACTAGGTGATAGGACCAATTAAGTGTCGTTTTAGGTCAAAGCTCGATGCCGCGTCGCTTACACACAACGGAAATCCGGTTGTGTTCTGGTGAACTCTGTACGGCGATCGGCGTCGTCGCTCAGGCCGAAATACGTGCTGACGAGCTTCACCGTTCCCGAGGTAATCCCCATTCCGCACCAGCGCCTGTCGAGTGAGTCAATATTACGTTTTGGTCGACCCTGCTCCTAGGTATGTCTCGGTGTAGGGTGGGCCCCGCTGCAATGGGAGAGGATCTCCCCTCTGCTGCGGCGTGCTGAGCAGGACAAGCTTGTTTGTTCGCGCTTTGCATTTCGCATGCATTTGTTCATTTCAGCTGGTGTTGTCGATTGTTTGGCTTTCACAAGTATTCCTATTTCTGTAGGGGTGGTACAACGCAATAGAATTTAAACGCACGGTTGGTAGCCAATTCGGGCCCAGGTATGGTTTGTAGGATGTGGTCAACTAGCGTCAAGTAGCGCGTGAATGATCAAGAAGGTAGTACCGACGAGTGTTTAACACAGGCACCATGCTCGACAGACGTTTTTCCACATTTAAGGTTCAATAAAAGGGCACCAAAACCCGAGGTAACTCTCTTTGAGCAAGACCTCGTCTAGATCGTCCGCTACACGCGTCGCTCGGCGTTTGAACTTTAGCGGGTCTTCGACAAATCGCAATGGAGTTCGATCGGGTGAGACGTATTTGACATAGTGTCATATTTTGAAGCTATATCATCCACCGCTGGAACGCGCCGAGCGGAGTCGAACTGCTACCTCTTTGTTGAATTAAAGCTTAGGGATTGTCCATGACATTCGATTCAACACGTGGCCTAGGGTTCTTTCAAGACTGTAACGTGAGTTCTTTCCACAACGTACAAGGGTTACGATTTTGTTTGCTCAGTGTTGAATCTGCTGATCGATGTTTAACCCGCTGAAACAAATCGAGATCAAGTAAGAAACCAAGTAGACGAAGACAGAGCCGCTAGTCTGTCAAACCTGGAAGGCCCGTATAAAGAAGCAGTTATTTCGTTAGCTTAGATAAACTATAATACAGTACATGGCCTGACTTCGTAGTGCCACAAGTACGGCAGGGGGATGGGGGGCCTTACCGTGCTGACATCACTGCAAAGACTGGCTCCCTCACCCCTCCCTCAAAAACATCGTGCTGTACTTTAGCCCAGTCAAATTCTTCGAACGACTACGTAGGGTAGGCATTTCTCCCAGAGGTTTGACTTTGATACGTTGAAAAACGCAAAACCCAAGCGTTTTCTAGTGCCACGAGTACGGCAGGGGGAGGAGGGGGGTTCTACCGCGCTGACTTTAACCCGTGTTTCTAGCTCAACCCGGGTACGTACCTGTTCGAGGACATGCGCTGGGACCAACGCATCCCTACCGCAAGAACCACATTGTTGCCTACTCCAAGACTATGTTTGATCTCAAACGAAACCCCCAAGCACATTTCTCCCACTATTAACTTTCCCCCCGAACAGGGTACAGTACAGATTAACCAAGTTTAGAACGGAAAATTTGAGGAAATTTCTATGAGTGATGCGGCGTCTACAGTCTTTTTCTCCGTCCTGATACCATTTGGCACCCTGATCTCATCAGGGCCTGATCCCACCCGGATATGATCCCGTTTGGCACCCTGCTCCCACCCACAAGGTGCAAAAATGAAATTAGCCCTCCGCAGGAGCCGCCGGAGGCCGTGAGCGC
>JAYJME010000367.1:0-24657 GCA_036873775.1 Costaria costata | reverse complement strand
TGCTTCGGCACGTCGTGGTTGATCACGGCCATTGTGTGGGCTGCGAAGCAACCTAGCCGCCTCAATGCCCTCATTTCGAAGCTGGAACATGCTGGTGGCCAAGGCAGCGCTTTTGGAATCCTCGACGAAAGAAGCATGGTGAGACGAGGCAGGGTATGTTTCAACCAGATGGTCTCTTGATTCCTTGGTGACTGCGACCTCCGAACTGCGGACATTCAGCTTGGTTGGGGTCGGCTCACCTTACTTTTTGTTGGTGTAAGGACTCTTTATTATGCAGGCCGATATTTCCCAGAAGACAATGCAGTATTATTTCGCTCTGCTGCCGATCATTCATTGTGAGTATTGAATATGGATAAGGCCTCCTGCCCCGAAGCAGGGGGGGGCTCGCCCTGGACAAACTCTGCGCTGGACGAGTATCCAGCGGAGTGTTTGTCTCTGGGAATGAAATCACCGTGCAGAAAATACTCCTACGCTTGTAGGGTGGGCGGGAAGGTCCGTGAATGTTTTAAGTTGTGCCTTCATTCATCTTGCTCGGAAGCTAGGCTTGAAAGAAGTGACCTATCATGGGCTACTTATCTCCATATCGCTTTCGCTCATAGCGACAAACCCGAGTTGTGCTGTTTCTCCGCTCCTGGATGGATCTGATTCAGCACACTATTACTACAGTATTGTTTCGCTCTGCTGCCGATCACTCATTGTAAGTACTGGATTTGGGTGAGGTTTTCTGCCCCCAGCTAATGGTCACACCCATCCTTTCTTTTATGCTTTTTATAGTGATCCCCTGTCTGGTGAGCGCGTTGTCTCACCAAAAATGCATCGTAGTATAACGTCTAATTCAGGCGGATTTATGTGCGAAAGCAAGCAACTCGGCCTCAAAGCTACCTCAAACGGCCCAGGACAACGGTAGTGCACTCGATGTTGCCTAGGTGCTGTCGCTCTACGATTATCAATTTTGTGAACTTGCCCCGGTACTCATCGTGGTCGACCATGTGTAGTACGTATTTCGCGATTGTCTCTTTCTTCCAGCCCTCGATCATCACAATTATGTTCACAGCTAGCTGTGCCTTCGAGTGACTTGCCCAAATAGTCCCTCACCCGAACGGAATCCATCGTAAAAAGTTAAGGACACATGTTCCGCCTTCTGTCTGGCTTGGTCCGGCTCATGTTGCTTTTTTGAAGGTGTAAGGACTTTTTTATGTAGGCCAATATGCCGAGACAAATCACATGGCTCTGGTTGTGTAAGGACGCTCCATGCACGCCCATACTGCCAGACAATATGGATCTGGTTGTGTCGCTGAATCTACTGTAGTACAGAAACACACGTCGACGCCGGCATATTTCCATACAGTAGTGCTCTTTGATTGTTTGTTTTGCCTCTCTCGTGCTTCTTCAGGGGTACGTGGATGACCTTGTCCAGTACCTAAAGTCGCTCCAGAACAGATGGATTGGGCACGCCGAGAACGACGAAACCTGTGGCGCGTTTCTGGCGGTGGACGTCGTAACAATGTTTATGGGCGACAACCTACCGGGATACGTGGGCATGGACAGCAAGGATGGTCGTGAACCCGACTGGCTCAAGCGCAAGTGGGGCGTCGCGATTGCCTCCCGATCGCTGGATGCTTGGACTGCCGCCGAGAACAATTTCGACGTGGATCTGGTGAGCAACTAATACCGTGATTTCTATGCGTACACTCGGAGTGAAATACTGCTGTGGTATTTTCAGCCAATATGGCCCTCCATGGAATCGAACATACCTTGTATTTACAGCAACCCCTCGTTTTTGTGAGTAGGATTAAAGAACCTACACTACTACATGGTACTGTACAGAGTGCTCGCCGTTGCGTCGTAAAGAACACTGACGGGGAAACAAGCCACTTGGAGTGCACGGTGGCTTTGGTTTACTGTAGTGCGTTTGTCTGGACGCCACACACTGCTGACTTCCAATCACAAAAGCGTGTGATGTATTCTCTACATCGAGCAATACTCGAAAGACGGAAGAAGGAGGCAGACGGATGAAGGCAAACAAGAAATTAGCCGAACGTGGCGTATGAGTGATACGCAGGAGTCGGGAATATTCGTTGAGCTTAGCAAAGTCGACCGCCGGACTCTCCTTGGCACAATACATCTGTCAACGCTAGACGATCGGGGGGCGTACAGTGGTTGTCGTTTTGTTTATGCTGGCAGCCTGGTGAATACGCCAAACAAAACCCCTTCGCGTGCTCACCTTGTGTATGACTTGGCCGCCCTTTTGTCGAATCGCACCACCCCGACACAACAGGAAAAGCTTCGCACGCTTGGTCAGAGCGTTACCGTCGACTTTGGCCCGCTCCAAGACACGGGGGTGGAAGGCCACACGCCGGCTGCAGATGTTCTGCGACCGGGCGGCAGCATCGGTGTCTTGACGGGCCTAGTGATTGATAACTACGTATCAGAAGACAAGTGCCGCAACAGACTCGTGAGCACGCACACAGACCATTTGTTGATATATCGGGAACAGCTATATTCTATGAGGCTGCATTTCTTGAATATTTTTCCAAGATTTGATCGTTTTGTGATGTTCTCTCGATAAATTTCACTAAAGCCTTGCGAGAACCATATCTCAATTCCACCTCGTCTTCAACGTGTAAGGTTTTGCGCTTTCGTTGGAAAAACTAGAAAACAATTTCATCGTATTTGGCAAAAATATGAAAAATCGAAGAAAGGCTGAAATCAAAACAATATCGGTAAACCCTTCGTAGCTTATGTCGAGGGTGTCACAAACATACACCGCGTAACACTGTCGAAAATATTTGAGAATTGACGACGTTGTGGCATACGTCGACAATACCGAGAGCACACGCCCAAACTATTCGGCCCGACAAGTTTAGTTGGTGATCTTTGACTTGTTGGAAAGGATAATTTAACTGTCATAGGTAGAACTCAGCTGTTTTAAGGTGATAAGAATAGCTAAGATAGATTGCTTTCGATACCTGCCACTATTTTTGCGGGATTTGCCGTTGTGGTCCAGATCTTTGCCTTGTTTGAAAGGACAAATGAACTGTGACGCATTCGAACGCTCTTCTATGCATACTTCCGATGTATGCTTGGCATACCCTCAATTGATTACCGCTATACGAAACGATAAGAAAACACCAAGACAATCGGGCCGAGGGCTCCTCGTAATATGATGCCACCATGAGCACAGTGTTATAACCTCGACATCGGTTTCTCAGTTGTGCTTCCCCTTCTGTTGTTGCTAAATTGTCGGCACCCCTGTCTTTCCATCCACCTTTGCCATCTAGGACTTCACGACGGCCCTTGTGGACGCACTAAAAACGCCGCAAGACCGTACTACGACTGGGCTGGCCGTGCACAAGACAGGGCTGCCGCACTTCGATATATTGCTCACCCCCCTCCCTGATTGCGTCGACGAGCTCTTTTTCGTAATTTTTGCCGCTACGTTTGGCCTTCCCGACCTGGACGGGGAAGACATCGACGCCCTGGACACGCTCAGACTTAGCGTCGAGTCTCAACAGAAGACCAGCATGGATGAAATTAAGGAGTCCCTGCCTGATGGAGAGCTGGGGAGGCAGGTGGCAGCGATGAAGGTGAGACGATTGATGTTTAGCGTACATCCGCGATACATGATTCTGTTTTCTGCCATTGCCATCCCTCTACACCGTAGTGGATATAGCCAGACAAGCAGACCCTTTCTGCGACAGTGCTTTGCCGGGTCCTTCGAAAACAAAAAAGACCCTACGTACGTATATCAGCCCAAACGGAAGGGCGGTTCTTGTTGTAGTTGAACGCAGGCCTAAACAATCAATAACCAACCCACCCACCCACTCACCCACTTACCCACCCAGCGCCCCTCGTTACCATGACTGAATATCGCACGGTATATCGAGCATATTCAACCGCGTACCAGACGTCATCAGAGTGTTGAGTAGTTACATCCAGCACACCATAAGGTGTACGATAGCACACTGCTGTGTGCACGGCATACCGGCCGTCTCTTGTTCTACCTGTAACGGCGGTTGGAGTATAGCATATGCACTGTAGCGAAGGTCAATGCTGTGATGCATTTTTCGCCTATTGCGTCTTGTTGCATACGTATGCTAAGCCTATCTATCTCTCCCCTATTCAAATTTTGCCTTCTGCATGTGTCGACTACAGGCCTTCGAAGAGACGAAGGCGCGTGGTGCCCAGTCAGCAGCTCAACCAACACAGACCCAGACCCAGAGCCGCCAGAACAAGAGGCGCGGAAAGCGCAGGAACAGGAGAGCAGGGTAGGAACGTCGTGGTGCGAGGTTGCTTCTAGGGCAGGCAGTACCTTCGACGTCTGGTGCATGCGTTACCCTGTCGGACGATTGCCAGCGCTTTTGTTCGGCGGAACATGTTAGTGGACATGCTCACAATATCATAAGTGTAGCAGGTTAGGGAAAGTTAGCGGGGGGCGGGGAGAAGGGCGAGTTTAGGATGATGCAACGACGGCAGTGCATCGGTTGCCAGCATGGCATGCATGCCAGGTACTGGCCATCGTCACCACCGGCGTGTTCGCCCCGTCCGTCTTCACCAGCAGCCGCGTAGCGTAGGGTCTCTTAAGACTCCCTTTACGCGCGTGCGCTCTCTCCCTCTTTCTATCTCACCGTTATATACATTTTTTTTTCCTGGCTTTTCTCTGCTGGATTTTCGCCTCTGTGGTCCTAGCATTTTTTTTCCTGGGCTTTCTCTGTTCGGCTTGCATCTCTTGGGTCCTATTAATAGCGTGTTGACGCGTGTCTCAGAGACATTCCTTTGCTTTCTGCTCGGAATTATCCCTGTTTTTTTTTGTTCTTGCGAAGGGTTAAGTTGCAGAGCTGCGCCATGAACATGGTTGTAAACCCTCTAAATTGGCACTAACACTCGCATGTTGCAGATACCTCTTATAGTAACAGTGCGATTTATGTACGCACGGAAGTATTGCAGCATAGAACTTATAGCGTTAGTCTCCGAACGTAGAATGCTACCATTGGGACGACTCGCAGTGGGCGCTTATGGCATTCGTTTCGTTTCGCGAGACAGAACATTAAACATTTCTACGTTACGGTTAGTTGTTGTAACCTACTCTATATTTTAAGCTAACAGCTCTCTTTGCCGGGGGATTGCTGTACGCACCTGGTACACGTATGGTTGTATCTTTCTTCTGCCATTCTCGTCTTAATGTTCTTAGCTTACCAGGTATTTGTATGTTTTTCTTTTTTCTTTTTTTTCTTTTTTTTTCTTTTTTTATTGTTGTCCGTCTTTTGTTTCCTTCAAGGACGTGTGAGCCTGTCTTGCGATCGCCGACTAGACCGTGCATGGCGATACGTTAATAATGTGATAAATTGAAGACGAAGGCGACGACGACGACAGCAACAACGGGGTTCCAACAGGAAGGACCTTAATTCTTGGATGCCTACATTAGTATGTGTACGTACCACCACAGGGAAATGACACTTCGCATTTTGCCTTTCGGAAACCGAACGCCTATGGTCTGTAGCCTTGGATGGTTGCATCAGTGGCGTCACGCCCAACGAACACATCGTAGACGCATACTCGTGCGTACGCTTTCTCCACGCCATGATAATTCAGTGGTCTATTGTGCATATCGTGTACACAGTAACCTCTGCATGGTTCGCAGCACATACTGTAATATCTACTGGTGCAGTACTTGAGAAAACCAGGGGGTTTCCCTGACAGTCCCGTTGCGCCTATGATTGGATTCATGCATGTTGAAACAGAAAAGCCATCCACGGTTCTTACAACCCTCGTTTCGCCAAAGATACCCGGGTGGCATGTTTAATTTGTCCTCAACTTCATCGACGATTTCATTGCCGACGTTTGCATGTATCATATAATATGAACACCGCCACATTTGGTACCGGCTGTTGCTTACATGTCTCATATGCTTCCTATGCACTATACAGTTCGCCTCGGCCGCACAGAATCGCCATCAGGCCCGTCTGTGGCCGGTTGTTTGTACCTGGGACTGTTGACTGGAAAGGTATCTCCGCCCTCCCACCTCTGTCTCTGCAGCATATTAATATGGTGTCTAGCTGAGTAAAGTAGCTGCATCTTGCCGGAGGGCAAACGTGATAATCGGAATATCTTACTCGAAGTGCTATCTCTTGCGTTTCTCGTGTAGTCTAAAGTAGTAGCCCATGCTGCAGAGTATATGTACACACAGAACGTTTTGGCCCCACAAAAAGGACACAATTTAAGCTTTGAAGCAGAACCAGCACACACCCTAGGCATTCACTTGGTCCATCCTCGGTTCCTTCGACGTTTTGGTTTGTTTTAGCACCATCTGCCCTCCCAGAAACCACCGTATTTACCCAACCCATTTCGTGGTTTAAACCAACGCCCCCGTGGCGCTTGCCACATCATGTCCATCGGTAATACAGGTAAACTTCAACAGAGCTACAGCAGTACATGTCGCTTAAACACCACTGTAACACATGTCAAAGCTTGTTCCACGATACTTCCCCGTCCCTTGCCCCGGCCACCTTGCCCCTCTCTACCCCCCCGCCCGCCGCCCAGTCCTCTCTTGACCGCCCCCGTGTCCACGTATCGATCAATAATTGTAAATTGTGCTTTCATAGGCCAAAACAAATATCCGTGGCAAAACCGACCGGCCTGATGTTTTACATGTTGGTGATTTGAACATATAATATGGCCGTACCATACACAAGCGAAACACTCTATGCGGAAATGCAATGTATCGACGGCTGCAGTAGGGACGATAATCGATCGTCACGGTACGCCAAGCGGCAGGCAGTGACAGGAAACGATCGAGATGACTACGATGCAGACCAGCGTTTTGCTTTCTCGTGGAGGCTGGCAGTGAGTACTGTCGTGGTCACGCGCTTGGTTTTGTAGTCCTACGGTGATTCTCGTAACCTGATCCTGGCGTTCCATACCTGCAAGCGCTGGGTGTGATTACCGACCATCGTTTTCACAAGAGTTATACGAGGGGGTCACATAAGTATGTAGAGCATCTCGCGGTGGTCTTAATCGCTCATAGTGCTCCGCCACTTAACGCTTAGCATACCATGACCATGAATTTCGCCGCTGTAATCATCGGTGTACCTGTGTACCGGGTTAGTCCACCTACCGGGTTTCCCCTGTACATGCGTACGGCCATCGCTACAACGCAGACGGGTTGTGGAACAGATACACTTCGTGGGCTACTGTATGATGTTCGTAGAGACGTTTCAGTCCACCATAGCTGCTCGATACGTCTACACGTCGGGGCGTGGGCGGCGTCTTTGTTTTCTCGATTTTCAGGGAGATAGGGGGGTCCAGTCGCCGTAGGTTGCGGCGGCGGACGTCCAGGAAGCGTAGAGATCAGTACATTTGCGGTTTTGGCGGCCGTGTAGAAAGAAACAAAACAATGGCTGTTTGTTTTCCGCGGTTTCGTGACATGTATGCCTCATTTTTTCCACAAGAGTGCAAGTACTCTGGATACAAACTTCCCCGAGCAAACGACAGGCTGCGGGTCCTATTGTGTTTGGACGACGGTGGTAGAACAGTTTAAATTATATCGAACAGTAAAATATAGAGTACGCTTTATGCCGGGAATCTAGGCAGCACATAATACTGCTTACTTTGATCGTACTGGATCTGGTGGGCCCTGGGTGCGGACATGAAACCACCTACTTGTCATGCGTATGCTCCCTCTTGCAAGGAATCGATGTACCGCGCCGCCCCAAACACCAGCCGTCACCCGCCTTCCGTCTTGAAATCTATTAGCGCGGTAGCCATAAACGTAGGAACAGAAGGAAACGCGACCTAATAGAGAAATGCAAGCAAATACATACCGCCTATACCAGGTATGATACGCTACTAGCTATCTGTACTTACATATATAAACAATAATCATACCCTGTGGGACTGGTGCGAGGGTGTACGGGGGGGCTTACTTAAGGCATTTGGTTTCAACCAATCAGATTCGCTCGGAAGAGCGACTACCATTTCTTGTTTGCAGTATCTAGCTTTCGTTGTGCCAAGAAAGTAAAAATAAACTCCCATTAGGAGGGAGAAAATACGTCACTAGGTCGAGTACCATAAACGCCGTGTTGATAATGACGGTGGCCGCCCAATCGGAGCACCAGTATTATTGCTGTCGTTCCGCTGTTCGTATCGTGCCCACTTTCCCCGTTTCAAAACAATGAAATGAAGCCAGTGTACAAAATCGGATTTTTCTCCCGTCGGCGTATGACCGAGAGGACCCAAACACTTTGCGGGGGGATATTGCGTGGCGAAGATGTGTTAATCACGGGATAGTGAAGTCATCAAACCGACCGAGAGAACAACTCAGATGAAACAAATTGACACAGGGCACCGACTGCACAAAAACCCAGAGGACGTCTGATACTGCTAACCGGCTACGTTCCTATTCCCCAGGAAAAAACGTTTTGTTTTGTGGCGTGTGTTATTTTAACCGGGGCATAGCACGCCGAACGTCGTCTGCTCGCATGTCAGATATAGACAGTTTCGACAGCATAGTCCCCGATTACAAGCGTGGTCACCACAAGACTCGGCTTCACGAGTAGGGGGGGGCTTTGTGTCGCTTACCTGTCAGAGGTTTCGATATTATACATATTTGACTTTGCCGCGTAGGTGCGTCATATCAAACCAAATGCCAGTACCGACGTGGCCGTAGACGGAGAAAGGGCGCGAAGCAAAAGCCACCCCCTCTGTCTCCCTCTACCCCCTCCTTTCCGCTCACATGAAATAGGTTTTTCCTTCCCTCCCGTGCCTACCCAACTCCTATGTATACATATATGTATATATCATAAATATATTACAGGTTGGGATAAGGTGAGTTAGCAACGACGCTGTAAAACACGGCTGTCACCGCGTGTACGGGACCACCAGGATACCGTGGATTGCGTTATGTTTGTTTTGGCGGTGGCCATGATCTATATCGAGTTGTATAATATTGTGCGGGGTGCAGAAACCTTCCTGCGCACAAGGGGAATGGTCCTATCACGTAGTCTAAATATGGCAATGTAAATATATGGTAAGACATCCACGAGGCAGTTACTTAGTAATACCCATTGCCGTATCTGGAGTGGCACACCAGTAAGCTAAGGAACTGCATGGTGGCCGTCATCCATAAGCTCGAACGTATGCACAACGTGCTGAAGTAGAGCGTTTTTTGTAGGATACAGTTCACCCTTCATGCGACTCGCCCAACACCTCACTGCGCTTTGCACTTAGTACTAGAAATGTCTGTCTGGTCAGTGAAAACCCGAGGTGCTCCGTGCCGTCATAGTTGGGATGCGAGGATATATGGTCATACGACTACGGCCGGGCATAATATATGTAACCCCTCCCCCCCCCCTATCAAGCCTCCCCCTCCCCCCTCCCACTAGATGCTTTCAGCAACTGGGAATGTGGATCGGGGGGCACCGGCGGGGCACAGCCCGGGGAAGGTGGCATTTCGTATTCATAGAATGACTAGCTACGGTAGTACCAACGAAACCCCCAAAAGGGGGAGAAAAACTATCACGGTGGAATTACTTCTTGAAGTACTACATCGACAATGGTAACATCCTTGGACGTGATGGTGACCTGGCTGGAGTGAACTTTGAGTATCTGCTTCAGCGAGATTTTGTGCGGGTTAGCTTGATTATGGGTGCCTCGTTTGCTGTTCGTTCTGGAAAAAACTCCGTGCTATTTTGCCCAGTCTCCAAAACATCCGATGGCATTTGTGACTTTTTCACGCGGTGTTCAATTTTGTACTATTTTTCACCAGTGGTGTATGTGTTCTCCCGAGGTGGTCTCGAGTTTGCCGTATTACCCATTCAGCGGCTTGGCAGGGTACGGGTGCTGCTGATGAGACAGGGCCTTGTCGCGAAGCTGTGTATGTGGGAGGTGTGGGACAGCATTGTTTGCGATAACGAGGGTAAATAAGCAACCTGGCGTCGTCTTATTCGTGGGCCAAGCTGCCAGCGGGCGACGAGTTTATCCTTAAGCTGTGTGCAGGGAGTCCCGCTCTGGGACTCGCTCGATATGCCTTGTTTTTGCATATTTCTATACTATGTCTGAAGTATTCGTATGTACATACCGTAGTCACGTATCTGAGGCTGGCGGAAGTGCATATTTGGTGATGGGCCGCTGACAGCGTTGAAGTTCGGTTTCGGGGGTCGAAGGGCAGCCAAATATGATCAGGGGGCGTTCTCACGCATGTCTGCCTGGGACCGACCTGGCGCGTGGGCAACGGTGGCGGTGCAGTCGGTCTCACGATCGAGTTGGTGTTTCATTACTCGTTTCGTTCGTGGTCACCCCCATCCGCCTCCAGGTAATGTCGTTCAACCGTGGAAAAGGTTGATGACCCATGTGGACATAAGTTCGAGTGAGGACAGCCAGATGAAAAGTGGACTTGCGGTGGTGGGCCTTTGTTCGGAGGAGTACGACCCGCTCTCCCTCGCGTTTGGAGACGCAACCCACTTCTCGGGGGAAGGGGGGGGGGGTGTACACAAAGGGTGTGTCCGCATGCGGGATTGTGGGCGTCCCATGCGTACAAGTCGTATATTCGCCGCCACGGGAAGGACGCCAATGGGATAACAAACTTTATGGCCCAGGAGGGGCTGCGAATTGGTGTGGTACACTTGTCCATTGCACGAATGGTCACAAGGCATGTCTCACTGGGGTATGGCGGCATGCTTGTGTCGGTCGTGGTTTTATCGTAACCGAGAGACATTCCGTAGCAACAGAACATATCGTTAGACCTTCAACGAGGCAAGTATGTATCGAGGGGGAACAAGCCCAAACATGAGAACGGCGAGGATGAAAGTTGCACCCACGGCGTCAATTCGTTTTGACTGAATAACAGTTTGCACAAATACTGTAACAATGATACGACAAAGGCAGAGTTAGGCTCGATTCGCCTGTATAGAGCGAAGGGATTTCTGACTCACCACGTGATAATAACGAAAGCATGCAGCGTAGCACGGGGGCAGGGGTTGCCCGCTATGTGAACCCGTGTCTAAGTAAGCGAGAGAGCTGAACCAGCAAATATATTATATATATATATATATATATATTGATGAAACGTGCAAACAAAAGAAAAAAGTACATGTACTTGGTGGTTGGGATGGAAAACGTTCACAGAATTAACGTAGAAATTGATTATGTTTCGGAAAATTATAGCCTGCGGATGCGTCTCAGTAGGACTGAAAATTGTTGGGTTCTGCAAGAATATACGACACAAGGGTGCGTAAAATGGCCGAGAACACCAGCAGTCGTACACCAAGGGTTTGTTCAGAACCTCTGTCCCTGATTCAACTGGCGTTGATACAGTCCAGCACACCTCAAACCGCAATTCACTACCTACCGCACAGTGCGCAAACGATCACGTAGCAATCTACAGGACCCTACACAATGACGGGCGCACCCTCAATCGCACCACTGCGAAAGCAAGACTTGAATAATTTGCCGTCTTCATGGAACCAACCCTTGAACACCGGACTCCGTCAATGCCAGGTGTGTTACGCTGCACGACGGTCGGCTCAAAGGTGTTGTCTAGCACAGTATACTGCAGCTTGTCAAACACCTCGTACATATGCCAAGCAGGAATTGCAGGTTTCCTCTCCTACGTCAACGCAATATGCAAGACTGACGCACCCCAAAGTGCAGACAGTGCCAAACAACGGCACGCCGACCGTCACCCGGCACAGGCTACATCTCCTTGTCAGGAAAACCCTACTAACGCCTTCATCTGCGTGGGAGAAACGTTCGTATCTAGCGATATAAGTGTTATTTTGGCAGCGTCGTTGAGAGACAGGGCTGATCAGCTTCAGCAAATCACAACTTTTAAAACGACAGCAGGGCACACTTGAAGGGCCATCATTGAAAAAACCGGTACGGCCTATAGACCCTGTGACTCTGCCGCCGTAAAGGAGCGCCAGAGGGAATGGACGGACTCTAACAACAGACCCATACAGTTCGCTTCTCAAGCTTTCAAAACAAACATTCAGTTTTTATGCGAAACAAGGGAAGCACTGCGGCACCGTTGGGCGAATCAGGACTACGTCGCTTGCGGTCAGCCGCCGTGCCGACAGTGCACATGAGGCCGGCCTGGAGAGGGCCGTGATCGTGGCAGTGGCTAGGCTGCTTGCCATCGATTCCCCAGTGTGAATACTTTCGACATCTCGAGACATTGCAAAATGCCCTGAAGTTAATCACCGTGCCACTCAGTATATCGCCCTTATGGCTTGAGCATGACGTGCCATGACCGTCCGTCAACAACCCCCACCTCGGTTGCCTCGTGCAGAAGTCATGTGAACATTGCCTACTAACGACATTCACCATGCCGTCGTTAGCATGTTGCTTGCAGTACGCACCCGCCTTGCGGCCCTTGACATTGAAGCTCGGAGTCTTCGTGCAAGAGTCGTGCAAGCAACGCCTGGTTCTGACATCCACCATGCCGTCCTTAGCATGTTGCCTGCAATACGACGCCTTCTTGGTGCCCTCAGCATTGAAGCTCGGTCGCGTCGTGCAGGAGTCATGTAAGCAACGTTTACGTTTTATATTCACCATGCCGTCCTTCGCATGTTGCATGCAATACAACGCCTTCTTGGTGCCCTCATCATTGAAGCTCGGTATCCTCGTGCAGGAGTCATGCAAGCAACGCCTGGACAGGACATCAATCATGCCGTCCTTAACATGTTGCTTGCAGTACGCACCCGTCTTGCGGCCCTTGATATTAAAGCTCGGTTGCGTCGTGCAAGAGTCATGCTGGCAACGCCTGATGTTGACATTGACCATGGCGTCCTCGGCATGTTGCTTGCAGTAGTTACCCGTCTTGCGCCCCTTGACATTGAAGCTCGCTTGCGTTGTGCAAGAGTCATGCTGGCAACGCCTGGTTTTGATATTGACCATGGCGTCCTCGGCATGTTGCCTGCAGTACGCTCCCGTCTTCCGGCCCTTGACATTGAACAGCGGAACCTTCGTGCAAGAGTCGTGCAAGCAACGCCTGGTTTTGACATCCACCATGCCGTCCTTAGCATGTTTCCTGCAATACGACGCCTTCTTGGTGCCCTCAGCATTGAAGCTCGGTAGCCTCGTGCAGGAGTCGTGTAAGCAACGATTTTGTTTTACATTCACCATGCCGTCCTTCGCATGTTGCCTGCAATACGACGCCGTGTTGGTGCCCTCATCATTGAAGCTCGGTTGTGTCGTGCAGGAGTCATGCAAGCAACGCCTTGTCAGGACATTAACCATGCCGTCCTTAACATGTTGCTTGCAGTACGCGCCCGTCTTGCGGCCCTTGATATTGAAGCTCGGTTGCGTCCTGCAAGAGTCATGCAGGCAACGACTGGTTTTGACATCAACCATGCCGTCCTCGGCATGTTGCTTGCAGAACGCACCCGTCTTGCGCCCCTCGACATTGAAGCTCGGTTGTGTTGTGCAAGAGTCATGCAGGCAACGCCTGATTTCGACATTGACCATGGCGTCCTCGGCATGTTGACTGCAGTACGCTCCCGTCTTGCGGCCCTTGACATTGAAGCTTGAGGTCTTCGTGCAAGAGTCATGCAAGCAACGACTGGTTTTGACATTGACCATGCCGTCCTCCGCATGTTGCTTGCAGTACACACGCGTCTTGCGGCCCTTAACATTGAAGCACGGATTCTTCGTGCAAGAGTCATGCAGGCATTGCCCGGTTCGGACCTTAACCATGCCGTCGTCGGCATGTTGCTTGCAGTACAAAGCGGGCCTGCTGCCTTTCACATTGAAGAAAGGCTTGTTCGCGCAAGAGTCATGTAAACAACTCCTGTTACGGGCATCAACCATGCCGTCTTTGGCATGTTGCTTGCAGTACGCAGGCGTTTTGCTACCTTCGATGTTGAACGTTGGTCCCCGAATGCAGGAGTCATGAGAGCGAAGTCCCATCTCGGTAGAATACTTCGGCGGCATCGAAATTATCGTAGAAACTCAGGAAAGAAAGTGGCCAGAGCAAATAAACCTTGGAATAAGCTGGGCACACCTACATCATCGTGGACCGAACGGAACAAAAAGTGGAAAGTACGGTGTCACCAACGGATGTATTAAACATTTCGAGTATCATGACGTTGTGGACGAACGTACTTGGTACCACATATACAGGAGCACCGAACACCAAGCTTGAAGTAGCCCCGACAGTTCAGGTGCTATAAACGACGCCTGGTTTCACTTTTTTCTGAACTGCACAATTTTTTACCGCCGCTAACACAACCTTGGTGTGGGCTCTTTAGTCTGCGGAAAACAATTCAAGTGGTTTATTAGTAGTGCCCAAACACAACGTTGAGGGGTGGCAGTTGTGAACGCATGACATAGGTGACATAATCTGCCCCTTTCGGGTAATTCTACGGTTCTTATGTGTAAATCAAAAAGGTACAAGCAGCGCCAAGTACCCGAAAGACCACCAAGTACCTATCAATCAATGCATCTCAAACATATGACAGCCAGAAACCACGGGGAGAACTGTCGTGATTTGATTGACCGTAACAGCGGTGCACGTAGTCGTTTGGTCGTTCACGTTGGCAGGGCTCACTTTGGAGACAAACGTCCTACGGGGATACATATAACTAAACCAAGCGGGGGGACACCTGGTAGACCGACGGAAATATGCTAGACTGGTGGACACTTCTAATTCCTTCGTATGCAATATTCCGCGACAGCAAACAACGTCTAGTGAAGGGAAGTTGCTCAACCATGTTAACCTGACGCAAGTCGTCAGCAACAAAATTCGGCACTGCCGGGGTGGAATGAAACTCCATGGCTAGACACTTACTCTGCCCCAAAAAGAAAAGCCAGTTGAGTTTACACAGGACTTTCGCCATCTCTGATTGTAAATATCCCTTGCTAGTCATAATCCAACTTGTCGTTTGAGGTTGGACCCCAGCTCTTCGCGGAAACTGGCAAAAAGAACCGCGCAGCCGCCCGTCCTAAACAAAACCACGCGTTGGAAACATTGGTCAGATTTGGACTAATGTCACCCCTTGCTGTGAAACAAAAAACAAAATAAACAAATCTCCAAAATCGCTTTGCGGCGGCCCACAGTCTGGTCTGGTTTCCGGCGGCGAGCCCGAGTTGTCGGGGTCGCCGCCATCGTAGGTGTAGCGGTATTTGTAGGGGGTAGTTCGGCGCGAAACGGCTAAATTCCAAAATAATTCCGAAGATACTCTTAAGATATTCCGAAAATATTCCGGAGAATGGGGTATTGTCAACTGAAATCACAGTAGGTGTTGACCTAAAAGTCGTAATCGTTTTTTTCGTTTTGATATTGTAACCCCCTGTCTGACGTATTCCAACGAATTCAACTAATAAGTCGGGTTTATATAAGCCACCACGGTGTAAACGTGAACTGTACCACTCAACTGACTTGATATATGGAACAGGGGAAGTACAACGGCAAAGCGTTATTAAATAGTCACATACTTTGGTGACAAGCTGCCGGACTCTCGGTCGCCTCGTGGACAGCAGTTATCGTAAATAACTACACAGGATACCCGTAGAGCTAAAACACGAAATGTAACCAGGAGCCCGGGCATCTCAAAATATGTCAGTATGGTCAAGTTGGATGTGTTAGGTGGATGATGGACGGTACAGTTAAGTGCAAGATGTCAGGAGACGGGCGACCGTCAAGCAGTCAGTCAATTAAGAGCGTCCGTCAAAGCATTTACATCCGTCTTGACGGATTGTCCCCTTTCCCCGCTAGAAAAACCATCCAATTTTCTATATGGAAACCCCTAATACATATTTGCGTGTGTCCTGCTGAGTACTTCTTGCTGCAAGCCAGCACCAGAGCACCAGCACAGCGCAGCAGCAGCTTCGGCCGAGGCAGGCATAAACACCCAGTAGTCAGTACACAAACAAAATACAGGTTTTAAATAATATGGACAGGCGTTTAAAAAAAAGGGGGGATTTTACTTGGTGTCCACGGGTTCAAGGCACGTCCGTCAAGGCATTTTCCTTAACCCCGTCCGTCAAGGGGTAAAAGTGCCGCCTCCTGACATCTTTGGTTAGGTGAGATGTTTGTCATCCCCAACATCTCGTCCGTGATCACAAAACAGGCTGCATCCAGTACCTGCGTATTGATGGTATGGGGACATAAAACACATATACGTACGTATAGCGTAAAAAACGAAGTACGTATGGTCACCCTCTGCTTCAGTAAGTATGGGCCGTGTTTTGACATACCAGGGTACCAGGTACTAGCAGGTCCTCTGTTACGTTCAATACGAGTGAGTATCGTACGTATATACAAGCACTGGAGATCTGGATATGATGTGTAAAAACACATAAATCAGGTGCCATAGCACCAGTACGGGTGTATGGTTTGTATGATATGCCATGTATACGCGTGCACAAGAACGAGGCTTTGCCTTGCTCTGCTGTTGTTAATTATTGAGTATAGAAACTATGCTGGAGAGTGTATCCACATATCAGCACAGCACCGGCAGCCACAGCAGCAGTAACACACCACAAGCACCATCTGCGGCGATGGCTTCGGTGGTTCAGCATGAATGAACGATAATTATGTGTTTCAGCTGTCTCTTCCCAGTAGTCTGGAGTCGATGCAACACAAGAAGTATGTCTCAAAAACGCCACATGTATTTGAATATAAAACACAACAGCAACTACACCAGGGCGACCATAAATGTTGGTCGGTGTGTTCCGTGCGAGATTGTGTGCTCGAAGCAAAACGGCGAAGCAACACAGCACCAGCTTCGGCGGTGGTGACGGTTGGGACTTGTGTGCGGATGGACGGTAGTGTGCTGTTTATTTTCTCTATCATGTTGTTCCCCCAGCGCGTCTGGTGTGTGTACATGGGACGCACTGTTGCTGGGATCGATGCTTTTCTCGACACCCCCCCACCAAGGCCACAAGAGCATACACGACAAGCACACCACGGCCCCCAAGGATACCACTTGAGATCCAACAGGCGGACGGCGTTGGTAGCGGCTTGCTGGACACGTCTGCGTCTGGGAGCCGCGACGCGCCGCTGGGTGCGTGTCGCACATTGGCCGTTTGAACGTGGCCTGTTGTCATGATTCAATCTTCGTCGAATGTGTTTGGTGGTTGAAATGACAAAACAAAACATATGCGTGGATGGTGCACGGCGTACGGTTCAATACTTGGTCACTAATCAATGGGCTTGAGTCGGCTTTAGCTCAGTCCCGAAAGTACGGTCTGCTTTGAACTCGGAAATCCATACAACCTATATATGTGCCTAATGCGACGATACTCTGCAACGGAAAGAATGCACTGTAAACCTGTTCTCAATGCAGCTCGAAAACTAAAGAGAACGACGTTAATGTTGGATACGCACCTACACACCTTTTCACAAGGGCAGCAAAATATAGCCCCATACCCAAACCGTCGCTAGCTCGGGGAAGCAAAGCTGGCAGGTTGGGATAAATCCTATCAGTTGTGCAACGCATCACGCAAGCTATGCGTGACACCAGGATCATCGGTGGGCGTAAAACATCATGAAATTCGGGTTCACCATCGATATGTAGATCAAATGGGACGTTGGAATACGGTGATGGTAGCGGGGTGGGTGTCCCGAGGAACATGTGTCGGACAGCCAGAACAAACTACAGCCACTTTGGCGCCGATGTAAAGCGTACTTTTGGCTTGAAGCTGCAAATCCGGTGCCCTTCGATGGGGGGTTATGACAAACGACACGATGTCGGTCTGCTGGTCCCCAAGATACACAAAGTACGAAGTACATGGTTTAACGTGTGCGACCAAACATACTTTCGTGCAAAACTATAGAGGAAAACACCTTGTGTTCGACAAGGTGGTAGAATCAACTGTTTCTCACCGTCGCCCATTTCCCAGGCATGCTGCGACATGCACTATGTCTTCGCGGCAATAGAAATGGCGTCAAACTGACCGATCGTTAGGCACTGCCGCAGGTTCTGTTGTAAAGCAGAAAGTGTGGTATATATGCACGCTGCTAAGCCGCAGTCCGGTATCAATGGGTTGAAATTAAAGGGCTGGTCAACATTGTGCTGACTGTCAGTTGAAGGGTGTACGCGATAACTCCTGCACGTGCATGTGTGACATGTGAGGCAGCCGCGAAGAACCCTGCCCCGGTAAACTGCATCAGGAACAATATAAAGTTTAGCGATGGCCTGGTGGCACCGCATTGGGGGTACGTCACTACCGTGTGTAGACCGGTCTGGCGAGTGCCTCGTTACCCCTCGCGCATAAACTTGTTGTAGTTTGCTTTGTTTTCGCACCGTACGAAATAATTTAAAGGCGGTGAATATCGTGAAATAAACATATTACGAGGAAAACGGTTGACACTACACATGAACAGCAAGTGCTTCCGTGTCGTTCTGATCTGATAAAAAAGGTGTCTAAATGTGCCCTCCCTCACTTGCTCGTTATCTACAGTATAACCAATTGCTCTACACCTGCAGTAAAACCAATATTGATATACCGCACATACACTACTGCACTACCGCAAGTACTTCGTGCGGCAGCTGTGCTAGAAGGTTGCCCTGTCGGAACTTTAACTACCAACCGGTCTCCTCGACCGAAGAAAGATGCCCAATATGTTACAGTGTATCTAACTTTACTGTATTACTATTACTATTCAATGTCGGAGATTATGTTGTGTGGTGCGTAATTTTGAATATATTTGGTGAGATGCCCACGCGGTGTGGTTGTGTATCCGACTTTCAAGAGCTTTCATGTATCCTCGAATTTGGTTGTTGCCTCCTCAAAACAGCAGTCCCACAACATATATAAATACATAGCTGGAGCATCAGCTGGAGCATCAGCTGGACAATATACTACTACTCTTATAGTCCTACTTATTTTACAACTCAAATACTACTTCAATACTACTACGAAGTATAATACTACTACAATACTACTACGAAATACACAATACTACTATAAGACTACTATAATACTACAAATACAACGTTTGGCGACCAATGATACGTGCTACTGACGCTACTGCTGGTGTGTAGCACAAGTAGGCCACTGTAAAAGTCGGCCAACAGAAGCACATCGACAAATAAGAAGTATTGATGTGAACGAAAAAATGACGACGTCGTCGTCATCTCGCGTGAATACTACTGTACTGGTGAACGATGTGCATTTTCGCGTGAGGTACCACGGGTGTGTACTGTATGTGATGCGGTCTCTATGTAACCTTCAAGAGGAATCTCCAGTAGCTTACAGTAGTACTCCGGGGAAAATAAAACCAGCAAGTTCATTATGTTGCAAGGATGTCTTCGCGAGACCACATGCAACACAAAATACATTTCGTTCATACACATGTTCGTGGTAGTTCGTTCGACCCGTTTGACACGCAGCAGGCTCGACCGACGCCTGGGGCGAGTCGAGATACAATGACAACGTCGCCTGCTCTTAACCACCTACTAATCACGTGAAGTTGTGACGCTGCGTCTGCGAAAAGAGAGAGCCAAGTTCCCCAGCAGCTTTGTGGACAACAGACCACTGATGCCGGATACCGAAGCGGTCTTCTAGGGGAATTTGGTGGGGTCGTCCCAGGTTAATCGCGAGACGATACTCAGGAGGACGGGGGAAATCGAGCCAGAATCGTGGGGGGCGTGAGTCAACAGCGCAGACTTGATGCGGTGAATGACAAGGTTCGGTACTCAACGATCTTGACGGGTGGTCTTCTCTTGAAATTTAGACCAAAACATAAGAATACGCTTACTGAAAACAAAAACATTTAGCCAAACTCCACCCACAGCGGTATAGAGTGGGCGCACGAGACGTTTGATCCCGGGATGAAACAAGATAGCTGAGACACCCGCAGGACGAGGTACGATGATGGAGGTGCTTGGCGGTCGTGAAATGAAATTACAGAGGACAGGAGGGGGGTACAGCTTCAAGTAGATGAATGAAGTGTGTGAGCTCTGTTCACTCGTAAACAAATGCAATTGGGCGCATAGGTTTTGAAAAATCACCAGCAGCAGTAGCAGTGATCGCTTGAGTCTATATACACAAACAACTTTGCAACATCTTCCGGAGAGAAGAACTGACGGACATTGTAGGAAACTAGGTGCCGCCCATCCGCTGGACGAGAGTAAGGGAGACACCGCGTAGAGTCGTAGTTACCGCCAGTCAAAGAAACAGGCGTACTCGGCGACATGTCGAAGTTGAGTATTTTAATAATCGTACGAAGTTGCCACGACCAATGGATGGAGATCAGACTAAGAATGTGAGGGAAATACTATATACCTAGAACAAAACCAGGTACTACGTTCAAAGCGCTCACGCAACAACATACTAGTACAAGGCGGGGAGTAACATGTTGTGGTTATAGATATCCGCAGTTGATGAACAATTCCGAACCGTCCACACAACACACTATTTAGATCGCAATGCAGAACAAAGTCGGCAGTGCCGATGCATAATCTAATCACGAAACCTGTATTTTGATGAAAATACTCAATGTTAGACTACGATGAGTATATTTAAAATTGTACTACCGTAGGATGTAGATATTCAAGATTGTATAACGATGTACATATTCAAGATGGTATTACAATGTGCATATTCAAGACTGTATTACGATGTACATATTCAAGATTGTATTCCGATGTAACATAGATATTGCTCAAGATTGGAGGCCTGCTACGACAGGGGTAGCACTGTTTGGCGATGATGTTTCAGACGTACGTTGGTCCTTAACCGAGGAAGATCTCGTTAGTTATTACTTTGCAATTCGTCGTATATCTAGGTCATGGTAAGGTTCATCGGGTCGGTTGTCAATTTTCTCCCAAAGCCAGTTTTTGGGGGAGATAGAGAGGTCATCAGATGAGATGGAGCCGCAGAAAATATACACTGGAACAACACCCCTACCGGAGTAATAGTACTAATAGTACTATTAAATAATAGTAATAGTAGCATGCCTTATCGCCTGATGCTATAACAGCTACTCGTACTCCTATACGCTCAAAGTTTAAACTGTTAAATTTGACAGATCGTATATATGATAGATTGAAGTTTCCGGACTACATCTTTAGGCGAAACGGTTACCACCACATGTTTGATCATTGGTCAAAACTAGTCAAGATGTTTACAGGTTCGGCTGAAAATATATATCCGAAGCGCAACTCCTGGGCTTCAGGCACACAAATCGTGGATGGCGAAGTCTGCGTCGTGTCCCCGGCGGTTATATTCAAGCAGGACCTCCAGCAGCCAATACAATGACAACACAGCCGCAGCATTATTCACAACCAGAAGCATAACATAACCCTAAGCATTTGCTATTATGCGATACAAACCAGGGTCATGACGACATACCCTTACCATCCAGACCCCGAGGTACGTACGAGACCTGCCCACCCACGCACATGCAACCGCTCTCGATTCTCCACAATCAGCCGTTAAACACACATGCAACATCTGTTCTCTACAGCAGTAGTTGTTCTCTACAGCAGTACTGATAACTTCAAGCGAACACTGCTGATTATGTTGCCAGCTGCCAGCTGTACTATTAATAGTGAAGGGGCCTTCCAATAGCGGGGTCAATTACTTGTGTGACAAGCACACGGAAGGCTGTGCAGAGGGTCTAACATTGTGTGCCGGGTGACACAACAGCTCTATGTACAAACACCAGTCGGAGTGAGGCGTGAAAGCGCGGAAACCTGTACTGGCGTTGGATGATGATTAATCGCGACTTCTGTTTCCACGTCGGCTGATCGCAGCATATTGCCTTCTCGTCTACACAAATAAGCATGTTCCAGATGGCTCGGTTGAAAAACAATGAAATCTGGTTGCCCGTATGTAGTTCCTACGAGTCGAGCCTCTCGTTTCCCTGTAATACTATGGCGCAGTTATTACGTGTTCTTCGTACGTACAGGTACACGCGACGACGCTTGGTACGTACCAATATACGCGAGGAAGAATGAGAGTGCAGCTCAAAACAGTAACAGTGTCCCTATTCTGCAATGACAAGGCTCTTGCAACAAGTTCAAGAACAAGCCGTCACACCAGGCACCGAAACCAATACAAGACGCCGCCACGCGGCGTTATTTGACGAATGCAGAGCATGACCTGGCGAAAAACCTGGTGGCAGAGACAAATACTCACATAACGTATGGACAAGTACTTGTGTACCGACTGTAGACCAAAATATTCAGAACAAGCACACTTTCCAAACTCACCTTATCTCTACCGACTAAAAGAAGGGGCTCAAAACGGCGTCCGCACTGCGGGTTGTTGTGGTCGGACTCGAAAGCGGCGAGGGGCAGACACAAATTTGTCGTCACCAGACGCTAGTTTCTATGTGTCTTGGTGCTCTTCATATGCTCTTCATGCCTTGCGGCGCCGGCGGAGTGGAAAAATTCCTTCCCCCGCCCCCAATACATGAACGCCGCCAAACGTTTAAGAAAACCGAAAAATCAACAGAATAACACCCTTTCGCCACACCAATATAGGTCCGAAACAGCTCTATAACGTCTTGTGCCCAACCCTTTGTCTCCGTCTCTTAAGGGCTGTAAATACAAGCAAGAAGATCAGCAGCACAAGCTTTCGTTCCTTGCTGCTCCTTCTGGAGGGTAGAGCGAACGAAGAAGGTGAGGCTCGGAATGGAGCTTGTTTCCATGGAAGTTATTTGTGCGTAATACAAGGTTCCCCTCCGGGACGTGCCTAGGGGAGTGGCGCAAGAACGAAATGAAAGCATCCAGCATCTATCTATCTGACTGCCTGAGCCAATAACGTATCATGAACCGGTATTTGTATAGCTAATTGAGAGTAAAAACTATGAGGTATATCCCAGCACGTGGGTCCGAATCTAAGCACAGTTCCTACTGGTACATAATAATGGTTGGTTAGTTAGTGCTGTTTGTGCATCTGGGTCTACAGTACGCGACAGCAGTTAAGACGCTCCTATTTTGGCTTAGGCTCGCGGCTTATTGTGATATCAGTGTTGACTGTAGTCTCTTAAGGGCTATTATATAGGATTTAACGTGCCGTTCCGCGCTGAGCACAAATGCTTAGCTGTAAATTCTTATTTTTTTAAGAAACTCAGCCTGAAATTCTTAACTCCCAAATTCTTAAGACATGGCGCGTACTGCATATAATAAGCAGGGGTATGCGACAAAAAGAGAAAACGACACCACACTCCTAGGACGGTCAGAATTGAAAACAAACCGGGGCGCTGTGATCACAGGACGAAAAAAGCGAAAACCATTTTTTTCCCGTTTTTTGTCCCATTTTTTCACTTGGTTTTAGAGACCCATCCTATTTTGTTTTCGCTGGTGAGGGGGGGGGAGGGGAGGGGGGGGGGGGGGCGTACTCGTTTGTTGCTTGCCTTAGTGATCACAACGGTCCGGTTGGTTTTTCGTTCTGAGCTCTGGGGGTATAGTGGGGTGTCAGGGACTCGGATCTTTGTGCACACCCTCGATATAAGCCACATTTTTTTGCAAATGAATCCATCCATAGATAGGGTACTCCTTTTGCAACTGCGACAACGCCAGTATGCCATCGTGTACATATGTCGGTATCACCATTAATTTGCAATCACCACGCGCAGGTAGGGCGTAAGTATTGTGGTTGGCCCGGGAATATTAGGATAATACCATTAACCGTGTGGGGATGCCTGGAGTTGGGCGCGGCCGGCAAGCATGCGCGAAGAGACAGCTACAGTAATAGCAGGTCAAACACATCAAGTATTTATCATTTCTGACAATTCAACAAAACACAAAAGGCATAAATGTATGTGATGCTACCAAAGCTCATCTAGCTCATCATTGGTATAATTTACGCCCATCCACTAAAAAAATGAGCTAGTAAAGAGCTACTTCTACAGAGAGCTTAGACAACCCGGCAAACACGTGTGTGTAAAGAGCTTACCTGGTACTTTGTACACCGGGGTATCTCATATATTATAGTATAACCCACACTCTGTAAACATGTTATATCTCATATGTCTCGTGAAACAAATGCAACTACTCGTAAGCCCCAACTCGAAAGGCAAGTAGTGCATAATTTACACGTGATGATAGAGCGCGAAGCGCAAAAAAATATTTAGATGCCAAAAAAGTTGTAAGCGCGAAGCGCGGAACTTTTTTGAAGTGCATAATTATGTGAGCGCGTACGTAGCGCGAACATTTTTGAGGTGCATAAAAAATGCAGACATGCATATTAAAAAATAATATGCATACAATGCATCTTAAAAAATAATATGCATACAAGTGTATATATCAGCCTTAGGCCAACTATTATGGGAGACGAATCCAGAAACCAAAACAGCTTTTCCCCTTTCAGGTGGTGAAACCCACAAAAGCCTTTGGCTGTTATTTTTTGTTCCAGGATTTGTCCAACGCAGCAAAAAATACGTGCTTTTCGACACAGCAGTAGCCGCCGCTACCGAGTGCTCGCCTCACAGAGCTCGAGTCGCTACATAACTTGGAGGGTGGATGGTACACTGAGCAGTGAGTCGTCGGTGACCAGCATGAGGGTCGTAGGTGGCCTGTGTCTGGAGTTCTCCCTTGGAACGTGAGGCCAGGTCCTGTTTTGTCTGATTTTTTTCTAGACAGAACAGGACTCCGGTTCTGTCTAGCAAAAAGTCCAGACAAAGCAGGACTTGGTCCCACTTTCCGTACGAGTCTCGGGACGCAGGTCACCTACGGCCCTCAAACTTGGCAGCGAGGACGCTCAGAG
>JAYJME010000366.1:0-24663 GCA_036873775.1 Costaria costata | reverse complement strand
GGGGGTGACTCAGACAGGCGCCGGTGGAGCGGGGGGGGGTGGGCTGCGACAGGCGCTGGTTTGGTAGTCAGGATGCTGCTTTTTGCCGTCCGGGAGAAAAATTGGGCGTTATTCGCACGTTGGTTCGTACGATCATGCCGGCCGATACTACGGTTCTCGGCGCTTGAGCAGTATTAGCGCGTGATCTGTGGTCTGAGATCTGGCTTGCGTTTTTTGTTGGCATGCAACTGTTTTGCAACTGTTATTTTAAGGCGTCCAGAAGTTACTGCAGTGCAGGTAAGGGCCTTCTTGGTCTTTTACCCCATCGGTGCTCGTTTGTCCACCCCGCCCCAGTGCGGTGCTCTCGTGTGCTGAGTACCGTCCAGAGTACCGGCTGGGATACCAGCAAGGGTGCCCGCCACAGCAGTACCGGCTAGGGTTCCTTCAAGTGACAAGAGACGCTCAAAGTCGTCGGCCCCGCGTGCGGAGTTTCTTGTGGCGTACCTATCGTTACAGCGTTGGTATTATAGATTCGTACGGCGCGAAGTAGCGTTGTCGGGTACGAGGTATTTTACAGGATGATACAGCAGTGATTGGTCTAGAGAGAAACGGATTTCGGGCCAGCAGTTTCTGATTGGCCATTTTTTTCTAGGAATTTTATGATGGAAAAATCCTGGGGGGCACATGACGTCCCACAAGTTGACGTCATTTGCTGCCCATTGATTTGTTTCCGTGAATTGCGCCACTGCTTAAGAAAATTGAGAAATCTTGATCGATTCAGGAACAATCGAGGAATTTTCTGGCGGGTAAGGAACCTATTTTTGTGGCCTTTCTCTCTGTGTACTGCTGTAGTTTGTGTTGCGTGTGTTGCGTGGGGAACCTGAAGGAGATGTTTGGAAGCGTTTTAGCCTACCGGGTAGTGTTGGGTTTACTTGGACTGCTTGGGCACCGCGGCAGCGGGTGCTTCAGTCTCTCAGAGAAGAGACGTATACACGTAGTAAGTAGACTATTCACCTACATTTGTTGTTTTTTTTAGTTCGGTAGTTTAACGACAAATGTAGCAAACACACGTCCCTGTAGGTGCTTGCGTGGTGTTGGGGGGTGACAAGGACGGGAGGAAGGGAAGGGGTGTCAGGACACACATCTAGGGCGCAGCCGCCGCGCAAGCTAGAAGGGAGAAACTGGTGCAGTCGGGAGCTGCTGTAGTTGGGTGGTCAACATTCAACCATCGAAACGAAAAGATGGCGGTGGGATTAATACATACCGGTGACGGGATCGATAGTGGATCGTGCGAGCTATTGCCTCCTTTTGAACACACTAACCAAAAGCAAAAATATGCCCGTTGACTGGTAGGCGTGTTTGTTGGCTGTGACTAAAAGTCTCCAACTATTTAATAGTTGGCTACCAGGTAGGTATTACAGTGAGCTGCGTGCGATATTTTTGCGGAGTTCGTTGTCTTCGTGTCTCGACTGGCGCGCTTGTGGCTCGAATTGTGCCGAGGACCATCGGCTATTAATAGTGTTATCGAGATAGTTGGCTTACTTCGCCACCCAACAGGGTAGTAGCTAGCCCGGTTGAAGGGACCCCGCGATAAGGAAATACGGTATTTAAAGGACCTAAAAAAATCCTGTGCACCGTTTATTATGCCCACTATTAATAGTGTCTGTCAGGGACACCTCAGATTTCCTGCGCACCGTTTTCGCTCACTATTGACTAACCAGTACCTGGTACCTTGTATCAGGGGTCGGTATCAACTCTGATAACGGACGTCGGCATATATGAAACCTCCAGTCCCGTACCAGGTACTCGCTACGAGGGTTCTTTAAAAGGGGCTACCTACTACCAGTATGAATACTCTTCTTCTGCAATGACTAGCCTTTTGAGTCTATTGACCCCTTTGAGGCCCCTCCATAGCGACCAAACCAATGCTATACAGTACATGCTACACAGTATGTACGTTACTAGTGTTCGTAACCGTCTACGAGCAGCGTGGGCGCCCAGGAGCACGGGAATGGTCAGTTTGCGCCCCGGACGTATTATACTACTTCTAGAACTTTAACTCGGGCACCTTTTTGTATCACCCCCCCCAAACACGCAGCGGGCGTTGCGGTAATCGTTACTTTTGGCGCCAATTTTCCCCTCTGAAGTCCAAAGAGCAAAGAGGGTTGTTAATGGTCAACTCTCACAGCCATACCGTTGACGGTGGAGGCGTTCTTGTCGTTTCACGGACAGCCGGTCAAGGAACTCCCCAGACCCAAAACTGACTGAATAAAGTCTATAAAGGCCTCGACGGGCCAAAACTCTCCCCACATCTCAAAACTAATGTTAAAGTCTATGACGGCCTCGGCGGGCCAAAACTGCACTAGACCGTCAGCCGACGTCTTTGATCGGCAGTGACCCACCCGTGCGACGGTAGATATAATAGTGTTCTACAGCAACTATAACTATTAATAACTGTGATGCATCGCCAGACCAAGCCGTACGTGTTTTCGCTCTCACCGTGCAACGCGCAACGCGCAACGTTCATCATATAATAGTTGTTCCTGGAATTGGCAACCTCGTCCAACCTAAGTAATGAAGCTGGGCAAGGGGAACAGTGCCCGCAAATTCCCAAGAGTTTTCTCTTTGGTTCTCTACCGCCCAGTAAAAAAAAAAAGCCACGAAGCAACAAATAAATGAGGCGAAATCTTGTGTTATAACGCAATACACTTTCGAAACATGAAACGTTTTTTGGGGCCGCCTTTCCTTTTTCTCAAGACGCGTCAGTCCACGCCGAGCGAGCATGACTCACGAAAAATTGCAAGAATCGGCGGGATGTTACGAGCTTCGACGGTGCGGCCACAAGCAGGGGTAGCTGACCCAGAGAACAGTCATCTGCGCCAAGCCCCACCTCCCTCCGTGCCGTGCAGGCCAAACGCCACGATCTTGCTGAAATTCTGTTTTGATCAAAGTAATGCCCCGCCTGGTATATACGAGTATCCAAGCCGTACCATCGAGTACTCGTACCATTCGTATGATCGAGGCGGAGCTTGGACAACCGTACCATCGAGTACTCGTATATCTTACGCACGATCGAGTCGGAGCTTGGTCAACCGTACCATCGAGTACTCGTATCATACGTACGATCGAGTCGGATCTTGGACAGCCGTACCGTCGAGTACTCGTATCATCATACGGCACCGGGCTCGCGGCGGCCACGCACAGCGCGCGACAGGCCTCCGTGGGACAGAGCGAGGGGAGCGCTTTCCCCGGGCGGAATCGGCTGCGAGGTGATCGATGGTCCGTGGGTGTACCAGGCCTACAGCAACTCAGCGGTTCAAACATTTTCTTGGTGACCTGTGGGCTGTGGGTGTAAAATAGCCGTGAATACGTTCTGGCATCGATGCCAAGATCCAAGCGTTGCTTATAAGTGCGGATAGGTCAATTTACGGCACGGGGCTTGCGGCACCCACGCACGGCGCGCGTAAAATGTCCGTGGATACAAACAAGGGTCGTTTTGGTATCGATACCAAAAGATTCAAGCGTTGCTTACAATTGTGAATAATTTATTTTACGGTACCGGGCTCGCGGCTCCCACGCACGGCGCGCGTATAATGTCCGTGGATAGAAGGGTCGTTTTGGTATCGATACCTTAGTAGTTGTGCTTAATTCATTTTTATATTGTACGCCGTCCGTTAGACCCTGTGATAGTATACATATGGAGGTGCGGGCACGTTTACACGTGCACAGCCGCGACGATAAGCGATTTAATAGATCATTTTTTACAGATATGAATCTCTGTTGTGCACAATAACATTTACCAGGTAGACCGTACAGGTCCCACCTAGCGAAAGATGTGCAGATCGTGCATATTATACAGATCTCCCCCGGAAAACATGTCCAGATCATGCAAATCATACAGATCCAACCTGGCGTAACATGTGCAGATCATGCAGATCATACAGGTCTTACGTGGCGAAACATGTGTGTGGGATCTATAATAATAGAGCATACAGATCACACGCGGCAAACGTGTGTATGAACTAGATCTTACAGGTCCCATCAGAACAACATTATCTAGATCCAGCAGAACATACACATCGCACTCGGCAAACATGTGCAGACCATGAAAGATCATGTAGAGAGCTCGCCTTAGAATGTGGTAGCAGGAATCTTTAGGGAGGTAGGTTGTTCATAAACGGGATCAGACGGGATAGGAAGCAGCCCCTGCTGGCGGGATCAAGGTAGGGGCGTAGACACCAACCCAATCCATAAACCTAACCCTAACCCTAACCCTATCCCTGACCCGAACCCAGCACCCAAAACGGGCCAAAACTCAAATTGGAACACGGCTGCCCCGCGATTACCTCAATAACAAAAAATCCGAGAAACTGATGCAAAACAGTCCTCGACCAATAAGAGCGAGTCAATTCTGCCCTCCAAGATCCCTGCGACCAGATTGTAAGCCCTACTGGATGCAGACCCCACCCACTCAAGGAGATATGTACCTGGTGCCAGGTACCTGGGGCAAGTCGTGTGTGCCACGTTAAAAAAATACTGTTAGGAAACCGTGCGATGCCAAACCCACGCACTGCTATAGCAGGTACTGGTATATAACAAACGCTCGACGGGCATCCGGAGGACTAGCGCCAATGAGCGAGAGTCGCGACGGGCTGGGTGTAGGCGGTGAAGTTGAAATGAAAAAACTAAATGCGAGAGAATCTAATATATTTAAAAAAAATGCTATCCTCCGAGGGAATCACCGACCTATATATATATATATATATATATTATAAAAGAAAAAGACGCCAGCTGTGAGATCGAGGATTTCGTCGAATCTCAACTTTGCAAGCTGCGTGGGGTACTTCGATCGCGCGTACTACGTGTTTTGTGTAACCTATTAGGGAATATACTGTCTCATTCTTTGGGGGGGAAAAAAGAAGATTTAATATCCATGGACCTCGGGAGGCGTACAAACGTTGGGCATGCCTGATTTGATGATACATAATAAGGATATGTAGTTATTTTGAAGGATATATGGAGCGCCTAAAGTGAAGAGCCTCAGAAAACAAATGGTGCACCTTTATCGTAGCATAGGTCTCCCGTATATGAGGTACGCAACACCAAAACTATTTGCAAAGTAAATACAGGTACAGAAACTCCGAGCTGCGTGGTACGAGAGAGGTGCGCCTGTTTGTTGTCTGGGGGCTACTCACTTCAGGAGCTCTGAACTTCTCCCACATACTAAGTACTGGTTTTGGGCGAACCAAAAGTGCAGCCCGATTAAAAAACCCACAGTTAATAGGACCTACTATAGACACAATAGGACCTACTGTAGACACAATAGGACCTACTGTAGACACCAAAACCTATATATTTACCTGTTTTTGCTAACAATACTTTTGCTACATAGTTAATAGGACCTACTGTAGACACAATAGAACCTACTGTAGACACCAAAACCTAGATATTTCCCTAGTTTTGATAACAATATTTGGTCCTATTTACTTTGGTCCCCCGTCGTAATAGATGTACTGAACAATCATATTTGCAAAACAAGAATGACACCCCGACGAGTGTGGGTTAAGCAGTTCCGTCATTCAGAAGTAAAAAAAGCCAGTAAATTGCTACCTCTTTCGTGGCACGCGTCTTCCGACGATTTTGGGTTAAGGAGCCCCCCATCTCAGCCAAAAATAAAGGGGCTACATCTCTATCGTACATATTAATAGCAGCACGTACGTGTCGATTTATCAAACTTTCCACTCACGTCATTGTCCAAGCCATATTGTTTGCTTCCGACCTTTGACCCTCCCAAGCGCACCCCCACCCCGAAGCAGTCCTTCACCGTGTTGTATCTGCAGGGCCCAGTGGGGAGGGTGGGTCAAAGAAACCGTGGACATTAGCATCGACCTTTGGAGCAAGGGTATGATAGGGGTGATGCGCTTCATACCTTCTGATGAGGACCCACATTCGAGTAAACGGCCTTTGACGAACAAAGGTGCACTCTTAACAAGAACATTAGCAAAACCCTTACCAGGTAACTATTAACAGGGGAAAAGGTTGTAAGGTCGTTTCGTTTGCTCAAAGCCAGGTTTGGCCGGACCCATGCTACGATAGAGGTGCACCATTTTGTTTTTCTGAGGCGAGCTCTTCACTTTAGGAGTTCCATGTCACATCCGAAAGCTGGATTTGAGCAAACTGAAACGGCAGCCCGATGAGCAAACCCACGGACTAGGCTTTAAGAGATATCGTGTTGCTGAACAAGAATGACATTCGGACGATTTTTGGGTTAAGGAGCACCGTTATTTAGAAACAAAAAAAAAGGCAAAAAATGCAACCTCTATCGTAGAAAGGGTCGCCGTGAGACAGACAGCTCCCTCAAGTGAGAAGCCTCAGACAAAATGAGGCGTATGTTTGTTGCACAACCGCTCACACGGCGGAGGACATAACCCCTCCATAGATCACAGTCCAGATACCAATCGGCCGTTACGCGATGTTGTGCAGGGTCTGTATATAGTACATATCGAACCTATTATAGGATGATACACCTAGATCATGCAGAACATGCGGCTCCCACCCAGCAACAGGCGACTAGATCATATACAAAGTAGATTACGAACATATACTGACATATCAATTTTTTCGAATAATAATCAGGAGATCTATTTCAGGTGTGCGAAATGTCCAAGACCCGGTAGAGGCCATACATCTGATCAGATGCGACCCCGAACCTCGCACTCGTGGCGAGAAACGTAGTACACCGTACGTACCAGCGGCGAGCAGTCATGGGTCATTCACGGCAGCGACTCGGGGTGGGGGGGGTGGCGTATCATCTACTGTATGTCGCTTGCCTTAGCCATTGAACCAATGACCACACGAGCCTTTCGCGACGGAGCGCGTACCTGCTCCTCATAGAGACACCTCAAAGGTTTCGGCGCCCAATACATGTTTCCATATACTTTACATGGGAAGCATATGTGTTTACCTTATCCCTGTTCTTGTTTCGCCTCTTGTGGCCACCATCTATATCCCAGAAGAGCGGTCGTCTTCTCGCTAATCCCTAGTGTGCCACACCACTCCATGTCACATTCGAGGCGCGCTACGATAGAGGTCGGTACGGTTTGGCCGAAACGTTTGCTGGGTGAAGGGGGAATCCTTATAACCCAAACTCGTCGGAATTGCTTGTATTTATTTTTAATATGTTAGACTAGTTGTATTCATCGCTTATGGGATTGCTCATCGGGTTTTATTTTTACTTTTATCCTAACACATGTTTTGGGGAGTCGTTCTACGATAGCCCCCCCAACTTTTCTTTAACGAAATCGCCGGTTTTGAAACCATCTCCCGGCCGTATCTCACGAAATACGGTGCCCCCTGGCCACCCCGACGTCATCGTTTGATGGTCCTTCGCAGACAAGAAATTAGTGGAGGATAGTTTTTTCGTAGCATCCTTCCTCGTGTCGAACAGCCATAAAACGTCCGTTTAATAAAACCGCTGGTTTGGGGGCGGGCTATCGTAGAAGCAGACTGGGTTAGGTATAGAGCCCCTCAGGTGAAAAGCCTGAGACAAACACATGGAACCACACCCTTATACCGTACTATGCGCCGGGCTATCGTAGAAGCAGACTGGGTTAGGTATAGAGCCCCTCAGCTGAGAAGCCTCAGGCAAACACATGGAACCACACCCTTATTATACCGTACCATGCGCCATTCATCTATATTTACCATCTCCTCCTCCAAAACAGCCCGTCCCTCCTTGTACAGTCCACACTGCCCTACTGACGCGTGCAACGATAGCGGTAGCACTTCTCTGGGTATTTTTGTTTCTGAACGATGGGGCTCCTTAACCCAAAAACCGTCGGGTTGTTGTCCTTATTTCGCAATATAATTTATCTGCATACCGAGGTAATGGATATGTTGATCGTGTTTCACTTTTCGCCTACTCAAAACTATTTCGTGGGTGAAGCTCAGAGCTCCTAAAGTGAGGAGCCCTAGAAATTAACTGGTGTGCACCTCTATCGTAGCACCTGTCTACTGCTCTACTACAGTATCTCTCTTGCTTTGCCGCAAGGGCACATCTGTGTATATTATTCCTCGTGCCACGCGCACAATAGAAAACCCTGGGATATAGAAACCTCCCAGACACACACGCGAAGACAAGGAACAAGCCACCGCATATCACGAAGGGGTTTACCCTAAATCGACGGATATTGTTCTGGCACTGACCTGACGATGTTGCCGTCTCCCCTTATGCTAACGCATCCGGATTTTTCCTCGAGCTCGAAGGAGCAGGTGTTGTACTCCAGGACGTTCCCGTACGACCCCTCTTTGATGTCCACGCACTCGCTGCCGTGGGTCGCTATGGTGTTCCCGCTTATCAAGTTGCCGTTGCTGCTGTCCTCCCCGTGCGACCACTTCACCATCAGCGAAAACGGTTAGGGAAGCGGTGGAATAGATCCACGTTGTCATCGCGAACAGCAGCAAGGGAGAGCAGCGTCAGCCAAGCCGCGGAGAAAGGCGACGAGGAGGAGAAACACACGGTTGCGATAATGTCCCATCGTGCCAAGTTTCCGATTCGATTATATCCTAGACGTGGGAGCACTGATATCTAACCAATAAGGCACAGGGCGGTGGTAATTGAGATACCTCATCCTCCCGGACCGTAATACAGACAGAGGAAGTAGTTGATTGATGCGATGTGCCGGGCGCAAAGCCTGATTACAGGTATCCAACGGTAGGGGTAGCACGTTTCGGCGAAACTGTCACTGGAAATTGACGTTGTCCTTAAACTGAGAAACCGCCCCCCAAAGTCGTTGGAACTCCATTTAAGGTTTACTCTACTGGTATTTATCATACGTTGCCAACCCAGGCCATGGGGTTGTTCGTCGGGTTTGCCTTTCATAGTTTTGCCGCAAAGTCGGTTCATTGGTGAAGGAGTTTGAGCGCCTCGAGTGCGAACAAGAGAGCCTCCGATACATTTGATGCACGCTCCCCTTCCGTGGAATGCCTCATTATCTGTTGTTGTTGTTGTTGTGTACTGTTTATCTACTCCCTACGACAGTTAGCTTAGCTGAAGAACCGTATTCATCGTTCGGACAGGTTCGACGCGTTTTCCGCCTAAAGATGACCCGTGCTACCACAGGTGTAGCACATCCAATGGTTTCGGAGGCTACGTACTCGAGGAGTTCGATCCCTCACCCAGCAACTAATGCTGACAAACGTGTGTAGGCCGAGCCCAATGCAGTGTCCCATTGCCTACAGATGCCGTGGTAGAGGCGTGCTACGATAGAGGTGCACCCTTTTCTTTCTGGGGCTCTTCACGTTAGGAGCTCCATACCACACCCGAAAACTGTGTTTGAGTAAACTGGAAGGGCAGCCCGATGAGCAAACCCATGGACTAGGCATTTTAAAAGCTAATATTGCCAAACAAGAATGACATTCGGACGGTTTTGGGTTAAGAAGCCCCGTTATTCAGGAACAAAAAAGCCAAAAAGGGCAACCTCTATCGTAGCACCCGTCGAATGAAACTCTCGCCGGACTCACATCAGCATCGTCCCAACGGGACTATCCCTTGTGCGACCGCATTACCGTTATGCAGTGTATCCCTAAAGGCTGGTGCTACGCTAGGGAGGGCCCCTTTACGTTCTTTGTTTCAGGCCAATCTGAGACACTGCACGGAAGAGTGACAGCTGATGTCTACCCTATTAACTTCCTTTTTTTAACCCCTTTAGAGCCGGAAACGAGTTTTGGGGACAAGATTACTTGGAAATAGTGCTGGATAATTTTTGGGGTAGTAAAAGGGTAAAGCCGTTACTACGCGTTTTGTTCATGCCCTTATATGCACCTCCTTGGGCTGGTTTGATACGCCGCGAAAATCAAAACGAACATTTAAACAAAAAACAAATTTGATTGCTCGCGGCAGTGAACCGCTCAACGGAGGGACCTAAACACGGTGGTGACAATTGGGTTAACCTTCCAACCCCCCCCTTACCGTAGAACCGGTCCAAAATAGAAGTAATAACAATACGATGAAGTTCGAAACTAAACATTTGGTTGTTGGTGTGTTACGATTGGGTTACAACACGTTCACGACAAACTACTATGCTACCAAGCCCCGTTCGTGTGTCACCCTCGTAATCGCCACACACCCCTGGCAGGCCATGGGGTCGTGCGTCCGCTTTTTAACGGACACCATGTTTCTCAAATTCGGTATTTTCGGTGAGAGACGTTCGGTGCGTGCTACGATGTACAGGGGTACAGTCGTGTCAGTTGTTGGGCCAACTGTCACTGGGACTGAGACACTACCCAATAGCATCGTTTGGTGTTTCAATACTTTCGCTTGACACCCTGGTCACAAGATTGGTCATCGTTTTAAATTATGGTTACACGGTTTCATTACTATTACGGGGGGGCATGGTAGGTAGGACCAAATATTGTTACCAAAAAAAGGGAATATATAGGTTTTGGTGTCTGCAGTACGTTATTTTGTATCTACAGTAGGTCCTGTTAACTATGGACCAAATATTGTTAGCAACAATAAGGATATATACAGGTTTTGATTTCTACAGTAGGTCCTGTTGTGCCTACAGTAGGTCCTATTAACTATGGTCCCCCGTAATACCCGTTCTTGGGGAGAAACATGGAGATCCTCAAACATATGGAGCTTCATAAAACATGAGATGCGCCCCGGGCTATCGTAGCATGCCTCTTACCTAATCTAATTCAGGTCAGGGGGGAGGGCTGACGATTGCTGAAGCGGCCACACTAGGCAGCCCTGGTTTCCCGGGGTAGAGGAGCAATCACACGGTATACATAGCGGTGGTTGTTGCCATATGTTCTGAGCCCCTCGCACACATCGAGAGCTCGATATATCTCATCCGAAACGTAGCTTGGAATATTGCTCTAGCCCAAAACCAAGTATACTCGTAAACCGTTCAGGCTAACCGGTAGTTACTCTCTTTCAGGAGCTCAACTCTTGTCCGGAAATGGTGATCCAACGAGTGGTACGCCCACCGTGGGATTGCTCCGTGGATGCATCCAAAGTGGAATATACCGTATGGCACCCGATAAAACACGCGCCCACCCCCTCCCCTATGTATATAGGTTGGGTTGGCGTCTCGGTTGGCAACGACGCTGTAATAAAACACGCCAGTCACTTCGTGAGCTGGACAACCAGGGTACCGTTTATTGTTTGTTTTGTTTTTTGGCGGTTACCATGATGGTTATCGAGCTAGATGATATTGAGTTGGATCATATGGTGCAGGGTGGAGAACCCTAGTTCCGCACAAGGGGAATGATCGTACCACGTAGTGTGAACATGGTAAGGCATCCACGAGGCAGTTACATAGTAAAACCCATTGCTGTCACTGGATTGGCCACACCAGAAAACAAAGTACAACTAATTGGCCGCTGTTATCCATGAGCATGAAAGAGCACAAGGTGCTGAAGTCCGTCTTACGAGAGGTTTTTGTAGGATGTAGTTCACCCTTCATGCAACTCGCCCAACACCTCACGGCGATTCGCGCTTGGTGCTAGAGATGTCTGCCTGGTCGGTGAAAACCCGACGTGCTCCATCCCGGCATAATAGGGATGCGAGGGTCTATGGTCACAATACGACTACGGCTGTGCATGATATGAGTACACCCCTGCGATGAATTACGGAGGCGTTTTTTTATCCAGAACAATGGAGGCACACGCACCGAACAAGTAGGGCGGTTTGCAAAAGGTATTGTCGAGATATTCCCCAAAATAGACGCATCGTGTTCGCCCGGCATTTTCACCCCTCCCCAGATTGCCGAGAAACAAATCGGCACGTCGAAAGTTGTCCGAGGGAGGGGAGGGGTATGGCGTGCGTTGTGTTCCGTGTTAAATAAAACGCATAACGAGATTCGTGGCGACACAAGCCAGCTGTTGCATGACGAGGACACTCGTCGTCCTGCTGTTTTTGAGTGCCGTTCGAGGCATGCTACGGTAGGGGTGTACCCAAGACGCAAGAGGTGCTGTTCCATGCTTTGTTTCTGTGGCTGCTCAATTGAGGATTTCTCGACCGCCCCCCCTGTAACCTGGCTCTGGGAAAAAATGAGCGGCCAACCCGATGGGCACTTCCATGGTCGAAGGTAACGACGAAAACTGTCGTAAATCAATAAACGACATTAGCTAGAGTTCTTCAGCTAGGGAGCCCTGTTGGCCAGAAGAAAACAAAATCGCCAATACATGTGCCACCCCCACAGCGCAGCAACCGTCCCATAACTGGTTCGGAGGTTCCTCGCGTGAGGAGAAGGATCTCTACGCACTTCACACCCAAAACAAACTTATTTTGGAATTAGTATGTAAAGGTAAACTGATGAACAGTCCTTATAAAGCAATATTGGTTGATAAAAAAACAGAACTCTTCAGCCGAAAAGCCCCGTCGTTCCCAGTGACAGTTTGGCCAGTAAAGTGCTACCCCCGATTAGTAGCAGGTGTCTTTCCCAACGACAAAAGGGAAAATATCCCCGACGTGTGCTACGATAGAGGTTGCACTTTTTGGCTTTTTTGTTTCTGAATGACGGGGATTCTTAACCCTAAATGGTCGGAATGTCGTTCTTCTTCAGCAATGTTACTTTTTTTGTATGCCTACAAATAGTCCATGGGCTAGCGCATCGGGCTGCCCTTCCAGTTTACTCGAAAACAGTTTTCGGGTGTAATATGGACCTCCCAAAGTGAAGAGCCTCAGAAAAAACTATGGTGCACCTCTATTGTAGCATGGGTCCCCCATATATATGCATGTCGCTTGGTTTTGGCCGCCTTTGCCTGGGGCCTCCCGAGCGTAGTACAAACTAAATTTATTCCTCACCTGGAGACTGGAGGTCCCGAGGTATATGCCTTCCCCGTTCTGGCCCCCGTTGTTGAACACGAAGTCGTACACGCCGCAGTCTTTTATCGTGTTGTTGCTGATTTCCGACCCCACCACGAAGTTCTTCAGGCGAACGCACTCCGTCCTGCGGGTCGTTGTGGCATCGTGGACATGGTTGTTGTTGTTGTTGTTGTGGGTTGTTGTTGTGGTTGTTTCGGTTCGCAAAACGGGAGAAAGAAAAAAGGTTAGCTAGCTCCTGATTGTCGACACGCGTGTCACATGCCCCTCACGTGCTATTTGACAGGGAAATTTCAGAGTACCGTTTGGCCACGCTCTGACTCACTGACGGAGGCTCATCGACCGAGAAACTGTCCAAATGTCGTTCGATGTATAGCAATGTTCTAGACTTTATAATCGGTCGACGAAGTACATCTACTATGGATCGCTCCACCGAAGGGCTTCACCTAACTGTTTCTGGGGTTCTTCTCATTGGAGAGGGGAGATCCGCCTCTACCTCAAACAAAAACCTCGGTTTAACCCCTTTAGAGCCGGAAACGGGTTTGGGGACAAAACTACTTGGAAATAGTGGGGGATCATTTTTCCGGTGGTGAAAAATGGACGGGCAGCCCGATAAACAAACCGATCCTCGTCTATTGTATGTAGGTCTGCGACGAACAAAATGGTAAAAAATACCGAAATTGGGTAGTTTGTTGGTTAAGGCAGCCCTGTCACAGTAGGCAGAAACCAAAAACGCCCGAAACGTGTCCAGACGCGTTCTACGACACGAGACATTTTCTTGGGGGTCTTCGCTTCTGAATGACGGGGCTGGCTCCTTAACCCAACATCGCCGGGGTGCCATTCTTGTTTTTGCAATATGACGTCTTTTGTATACCTATATAGGCCATGGGTTTTATGGAATCGGGTTGCTTGCCTTTTTAGTTTACGCGGACTCAGTGTTGTGGGTGAAGCACGGAGCTCCTAAAGTGAGGAGCCTCAGAAAGAATCATGGAACAACACCCCTATCGCAGCGTGTGTCGCTAACCCTATAGCAGCACGCCTCAGCATGGTTTGCAGAACCAAATAGTGTTAGTGAAACAGTTGGGGTGTATAGGTGTTTGATTCCGTCGATTATTTGTTTTCTTCGTAATGCTCGATGGGATTAGTCATCGGGCTGCTGCCCATACGAAGTATACATATATATATACGAAGTATATATATAAATATATGACCCATGCTACGATAGAGGTGTTGTTCCATGATGTTCTTTCTGAGGCTCTTGACTTTAGGAGCTCCATATCACACGCGAAAACGGTTTTTGAATAAACTGGAAGGGCAGCCCAATGTACAAACCCATGGACTAGGCATTAAAACATATCATCTTGCTATACAAAAGTGACATTCGGACGATTTTGGGTTAAGGAGCCCCGTTATTCAGAAACGAAAAACCCAAAAAATGCAACCTCTATCGTAGCACGCGTCATATTTGTTTCCCTAAAACTGCTCTTCAAATGGCCACCGTACCACGCGTCTGGCGCACAGAACGTTAGAAGGACGCGTGCTACGATAGAGGTAGCACTTTTTGGCTTTTTTGTTTCTGAATGACAGAGCTCCTTAACCCAAAATTGTCAGGGTGTCGTTCTCGTTTTTGCAATATGATTGTTTTGTATATCTAGGTCGTGTTTTTTTTCATCGGGCATGCACTTTTAGCCGACTCAAATCCTAGTATGTGGGTTACGTACAGAGCTCCTAAAGTGAGGAGCCTCAGAAAAAAAAACCGGTGCACCTCTATCGTAGCACGCCTCGAGGCGTTCGTTGGCAGTAATAATGTCCTGGTGCTTGAGGTGCGGGGAAAGAGTTCCTAGTTATAGTGGAGGCATGCCGCGGTAAAGTGTGTAGGGGGGAGTGTACTCAATTCGTGCATGGCTGCCTGTGGTCGTAAAACCCATAGACTTTCGCATCCCTATTCTCCCGGGACACGAAGAACGTCGGGTTTCCACCAAGCCGGCAGACACTGTTTGCACCGAGCGCGAAGGGCGACGGTGAGGTGTTCGGTGAGTTGAGTTAAGGGTCAAGCATCAACACGGCATCCTACTAAGAACCTCCTGGAATGCGGACTTCGGTACGTTGTGCGTTACATTCATGTTTATGGGTTACCAGTACTGTACTGTTTAGGGCTGTTAGAATCATGTGGTGCGCGGAATTCGTGCGACACAGGTCCAAACCCAGGTTACGCGCGCGATATTACGGAGATCATACGGCTCCACCCCCAGACGCATGGGACCTACGGCATTCCTAGGCCACACATGAGAGGTAGTTGGGAAGGGTTTTCACCCTGGTCTTATATTGGGGTAGTAGATCGGCCGGTTACCGCAGCTCAAAGCAGTCCTTTCAACAATCTCCCGCCCTCTGAAAGATCGGAATCGTTGGAACGCGTAACGGTACTGACACGCGGCCGCACGGACTACGTGGCCCTACCCGCTTCGTTTGAGGACACCAGGTAGACATAGTTTTAGGCACGCCCGCCCGCGCAAGTGTTTCCACAAAATAAACTTCGAAGTGAGGTTCGACCTCTCGTTCTCCACGACGCCAAATGAGAAGGTGTTGTCTGTACTGAGCTATTGGTGAAAACAAATCGATCAACTACCCAGCTCAGGGGCTATCCTTATTACTTAGATCATGCATATGTATCCCCTGGACGACCCAGATCGCGAGTTTGGGGACATGATATGTCCTACGTGTTGTACAACGACATACTTCGTACAAGAACAAAACACGTTTAAGTGCAAAAACACTTGCTTTTTCGTAGGTGTGATATTAATGGTGCAAACGTCCACCCCAATGTGCCAGCAACACTCCCGATTCCGTTTCGTCCTGCCGTCGCGCACTAAACCTCGTGTGTGCGCATGTATAGTTTCATACCCCACGCTGTCGCGCCGTCTCGTACATAGGTTTCTTGGACGCGTGCTACGATAGAGGTTGCACGTTTAAGTGCGTTTTTGTTTCTGGACGAAGGGGCTCCTTAACCCAAAATCGTCGGGGCTCCATTCTTGTTTTGCAATTATGCTGAATATTTGTATACCTATTATAAAGGTCATGGATTCGTTAATCGGGTTGCACTTTGAGTCCACTCAAAACAAAATGGTTTGTGGCTGAAGTACAGAGCTCCTAAAGTGAGGAGCCTCAGCAAAATACCTAGTGCAACCTGTATCGTAGCATGTGTCTTGCCCCCCCCCCCCCCTCCCCGACACAGTTGGGACTCATGCTACGATACGGGTGCATCGCGTTTGGCCAAGCAATTTTCGATCGACGGGTTGTTTGGAACAAGATAGAACAGCCTCCGTGTTCATTTTACTCGTAGGTGCCATGAGGCAGTGCATGGTGTCCGCTCGTTGGGGAGTCAGACGCCCATAGTTAACAGGGCGATTAGACCGGATGAACAATCCCACGACCAAGGTATACGCCGAACCATGTTGCACACACGCGTGCTACGACGTTAGAGGTATCGGTAGCACATTTTTGGCTAAAGTGGGTTCTGAACGGCCGAGCCCATTAAATAACCCAATCTCGCCGGGGTTCCGTTCTTGTTTTGGAATAGTAACCCTACTCGTTGTGGTACCCTAGGCCATGGGATGGTTCATCGGGTTTAATTAAAAGCTCACAATATTTCTCACAAAGTTCGTGTTTTGGACGAGATACGGAGCACCCCAAGTGGGAGAACCTAAGACAAAAGCAGGTGCAGGTGCACCCAGGGCTGCCGAAGCGTGTATCCAAACTAATGGCGACATTGGATAGTTCCTCGCTGAAGGGGCCCTAATGGCCCGAAAAACAATGGCCAAAAAGCGCCGCCCCTATTATCGTCGAACCACCTCGATAGCGGAACCATTTTATGGCCGAAAGTTTCCTAGCTCACGGGGCTCTAAACCTGTTAATTGGAACCACCCGTTATTGTTGGAATCACAGGCGTGCTTTATTTGCAGTATCTACCGTTGTCAAATCGGATGGTTCATCGGGTTAAGCCTACTTCTTTAAAACAAAGTTCTCATCAGAAAAAAACGAATGTGTCTTGTACATTTAATCCGACTATGTGCACCTCTGCCGTACCATGGATTGGATAGTTCCTCGTTGAAGGGGCCCTAATAGCCTGAAAAACAATGGCCAAAACGTGCCACCCCTATCGTGTCACACCTCGATAGCGGAATCATTTTATGACCGAAACTTTCCTAGCTCACGGGGCTCTAAACCTATTAATTGGAACCACCCGCTATTGTTGGAATCACAGGCGTGCTTTATTTGCAGTATCTACCGTGCCTAATCGGGTGGTTCATCGGGTTAAACCTACTCTCAAAAACGAATTCCTCGTCAGAAAAAACGAACGTGTCTTGTAAATTTAATCCGACTATGCGCACCTCTGCCGTAGCATGGTGACGCGTGCTACGATAAAGGTAGCATTTTTTGGCTTTTCTGTTTCTGAGTGACGAGGCTCCTTAACCCAAAATCGTCGGAATGCCATTATTGTTTAGCAATAGGATTTTTTTACGTGCCTAGTCCATGGGTTTTGTTCATCAGGCTGCCCTTCCAGTTTACTCAAAAAACGTTTTCGGGTGTCATATGGAGCTCCTAATAAAAAAGCGAAGAGCCTCAGAAAAACAATGGTGCACCTCTATCTTAGCATATATATATATATATATGGGTCATGTGGCTTATACATTGCATCCGATATGTCCAAATGAGATGGCCTATAGCGTGCGGAACAGATAATAGGCTGGGGGTTCTGCAACTATTTTCTATCTTTTCTCAGCGGGGGAGTCTTCCCCACCATCTTGAAATAAGCTGGCCTAACATTGCCACCTCTACCGCCGCACGCGGCGGCTATATCCGGAAGTGAAGCAAGGTGCTTCGACCGGACCAACCAGCTACACAACAACGTTGCTTGCTACGCAACCACGAAAGACGTGTGATGTGCACCCCCCCCCCGAATAGACTCGGCTCCGTGTGAGCTGGTTCTATAGCGTGTGCCTCGAAGGTAGAATTTCGTTAATGTCTTGACTTAGCATGGATTTATTAAATCTCCCCCTACCCTCGAACCAAACGTTCTCCCCTATTCGCAGAATTAACCCATGCCTTGGATTAGTGTGGATTAATCAAATCTCCCCGCCCTTGAAAAAAACTAAACAAAAATCCCCGAATTAAAAAAAAAAAAATCCCACCCGGTCAAACTGTCCTCGAATTCGAAAAATAAAGAATCCCACTCGGTCAAGCTGTCTCCCAATCCGGAAAAAACAAATAATCCACCATAATACGTAGTCGTGTTGTGTTGTTGTTCTCCCCCAATCGCAAAATTAACGATTGTCTTGAAATAGTATGCAAATTTAATTCCCTGCCCGTCGACATCCAGCACACCCAAGATGTAGACCCCTCACCCGCGCATCGAAACAAATTTGGGCTAACGCGACACCCTCAAACCGCGCTTCAGATAATCCGGACGTGCCCTCCGAGACAAACATCCGTTTTCGGGTGTTTTCGACAACTAACTTTAATGGCTGGTGCCAAGGTAGAGGGGAGGGGCCCACCCTCAACTTCACCACATCGGACCCATGCTACGATAGTGGTGCGCCAGTTTGGTTATAAAGGCTCTTCACTTTAGGAGCTCCATATCACACCAGAAAACTGATTTTTGAGTAAAACTGGAAGGGCAGCCCGATGAGAAAACCGGTGGACTGGGCATTAAAAACAAATCAGATTGCTAAACAAGAATGGCATTATTTGGACGATTTTTGGTCAAGGAGCCCCGTTATTCAGAAACAAAAAAAGCCGGGAAATGCAGCCTCTATCGTAGCACGCGTCTTTACCACCTGCCTCCTAGATGATACAAGGCTTCGACTTTCTCGTGATGGTCGTCTGCGTGAATCTATCCGCATCGGTGGTACTCTTACCCACCTCAGAGAGATGTACAAACCTAGCAGCCTGCTTTGCTGGCTGCGGATTGTTTGTGCCCAATTTCCGCCTGGCTGTCGCCGGTTTGAGGTTTTCTCCATATTCCGCTACTCAAAAACGAACAGTGACCACTGATCGCAGGTCGCGTCTTAAAGAGAAATGCAATGTTTACATCACGATGCTGCCACATGAACCCCAGAAATGACCGGCCTCACATACCGGGAAAAACAAAACAGCGCCATATAACGGATTGGCGTCGTTCGAATCCCAATCAATCAATCGTGGTGTGATTGGGGATCTGTTCGGCGGTTGGACCGCATTTTCTCCCGTGGTCAGCGCCGCTCTCTTATGCACCTCCAGAGTTAGTGTGTATACGCTTGACCGGATGAGCCCAATCAATCCCATGACCAGGGTACCGAAACAAAAATATCGTAAAACCAAACCAAAACCGATGTCGAGCAGTTCCTCAGAAGAGATTCCCCTTCTTCTGCCAGAAACAGTTTTGACCAACAACTTGCACGACTGTACCGACCCATGCTACGATAGAGGTGTTGTTCCATGATGTTTTTTCGGAGGCTCTTAACTTTAGGAGCTCCGAATCACACGCAAAAGCAGTGTTTGACTAAACTGGGAGGGTAGACCGATGAAACACCACATGGACTAGGCATTAAATAAATCATATTGCTAAACAAGAATGACGTTCCGGCGATTTTGGGCTATGGAGTCCCGTAATTCAGAAACAAATATGCCTAAAAGCGCAACCTCTATCGTAGCACTCGTCTACCCCTATCCTACGAGCACGCATCTCTAGTTACAAGTTGCGTGTGATACTGTCATCGCTACAAAGCTGTGAGTTGGCTGGACATACCCGCCAGTAATTAGCTGGCTGGTGAAATTCAACCAACTCCTAGTAGCCGACTTTTGTTGACTAGTCGGCTGGCACTAGTTTGCTTCGTTCTCTACCTACATATACCAGAATACTTTTTTAAGTAATGGACACCAACGGCCTTGGGGCACTACCATCGGCACGGGCACCGTCGATCACGACCAGTTTAGATTGACCATGAGCTATAGAGTTTAGTCCTCTCAGCTCTCTCTCTCTTTCTCTCTCCCCCTCCGAACAAGTCGTCCCGCGGGCCAACGCTCGCCCCGTAGCAAATAATCCTCCCATAACCAAGGAAATCTAAACAGTCAGAGAGTTGGCACCGCTACAGCTAACTATAGTACCTATAAAAACCAACTACCAACTAGGTGGCGACTTTTATTCGTCCAGCTCACAGCTCTAGTGATCGCACGTGCTACGGGCTGCATACGCCTTTATGCGCACATTGTACCGGTCTGTCGTCGGTGAATCTCCTGGGTGATAGAGATAGTACATGGGTCAACACGGGGAGTTTTTGAACAGTCGATCAGCCTATAACCCTGCGAACGGAAAATATGTCCTTTGTTGAGCATATCAAACAAACAAACGACACGGCTGTATGAAGCTCAGGAAGGGTGCACATAGCGTGGCGTGGCTTTCTGTGGGGGGGGGGTCAAAGTCCACCGGTACGTCAGGCCCTATATATTTCCGACAGCAAACAATTTTCCTTCTACTGGTACCAAAACTATTGTTTTGTTGTGCACTGTGCACACACCGTAAATGAACGCGATGTGCCGCCGGGTTATATTTATAAGGAGGCGCTTGGGCGGGCCCCACGCTCTTCCGACCCAGTTTGTACGAGGTTGCATATAGATTGACGCGACACATGCGCTTAAACTCAGGCGTGGTTAGGGTATCGTTTGATTGCCTCAAACGTCCACCTCGGTATCGCAGAGGTAGTGTTGGGGTCAGTGTTTGAGCGAGGCACATAGGTGGCCACTCCCGCGCGGGAGTGGCTCCGAGCCTCAACAACAGCAGAGCTCCCCCCCTTACATTATACTTGGTCTACAACAGGGAGGGGTATGGCGATCAGAAGCCACGAGTCCGTAGGGCTCTCTCCGTAGTGCCGGTTTAAGTGCCAGCCAGCACAAAACGACCCTACATTATTCGGGAACCGGCTCTAATCCGCGCTATTCGTAGCACCAGTATCCGTTACTCGACAGCGTCTCTGCTGCAGGGCTGCCTGTGGCAAGGCCACCTACCCCTCTCCTCCTTCAACCAAAGTATGAAATGTCATCTTGCGGGAAAGCTGGAGAGCCAAGCGAATCCAAGTCGGTCTTCAATACCGACAAGAGACGCAGCACTTGGACATACGTGTGTACATGTTGGTACTAACCTTGCACCCACTTCGTGTGGAACGCTCGTAAGGATCTGGTTTGCGGGGACGACGAATCCTAGGGTAGGCGTGCACACGCTGCTGTATTCTGAGGCTCCTGGCTTGAAGATATCAACACACTACAGTAATCCATAACCTGACGCTGATACAAGTCATACTGTTAACCTGCCGGGAAATCCCTGTCAACGAAACAAAATGTGTAGAGAAAAACTGGACCTCCCACGAGCTTGCTTGGGTAGTTGCTCGCGGCCGAGAAGCCTCGTCAGCCAGAAAAGGTTTTTGGCCAAACGTTTTGTTGTCTCCTTTCTGTAGCGCGTGTCTAATCTATGAATATTTCCGCCGCACCAACATACGTACGCGACACACGCTACGGTGTAAAAAGGTGCACCACTTGTTTCTGAGGAGGGTGTTGTTAAACTTGACAAGCTCTATTCTTCGCCCGAAATATTATTTCGAGTGTAGCCTCGACGTTCAACCCGATTATCACACCCTTGGCCTTAGGTGCGTAACATATATCCGTGTTGCAAAAGCAAGGATAATATTCCGCTTGTTTTGGGTTAAGGAGAGCCGTCAGTCTGAGAAATGTTTCGCCTATTTAAACGTGCTATCTCTATCGCAGCCCACGTCACGGGTGTCGCCAGCACTTACCCGCAGTTTTTGACAACCATGTCCTTCATGACGAACCCCTCCAGCGGCTCATCTTGGTTTCGCCCCATCCCTTCCACCTCGACGCACTTGTTCACGTACGACCCCATCGTCAAACTCGAACCGCTTTTGCCATCCACGGTGAATCCCTGCAGCGTTTGGAAAAAACGCAAAAAACAGGATCAAGTTTTCAAGGAACGCACGCGCGTGCTTCGACAGGGATAGCTTGTTTGGCTGATTTTCGCTCTGACTGACTGGGCTTCACACCTGAAGAACTACGGAACGGGCAGGTTCGGAAAACACGAAAACTCAAAAAAGGCGTGCTGAGGGGCGTCGTTGCTCGGGGACGGTCGAAGTCTCGCCGCATCAAAGATGACGGCTAATGTTTTCCCTGAGCACAGACCTAGCTCAGGGTAAGGGGCGCAAACCAGCGGCGCCTCCTGAGCAAAAAACCTGTTCTGGCGGAATGCTTAGGGCACAAAGCACACGCGGTAAAAGGGTACCTGCACAGTCACACAAGCAGCCTGGGCGGGCACCGACTTGCCGCCCCAGGGTAGGGCGACAGGACGCGCCATCTCCTCGATCGAACCAGACTGGTCGTCGTTTCGTTATGCTTTGGCGGCGAAAGAACACGAGCAGCAGTCAACTCGTCTGCGATGGACACCCAGGTAATACCAGGTAGTAGGCAGGAGGTGGTGAAGGATGCTCGCACTTGACTAGGGAACGGAGACAAGCAACCTCATGCTGGGAGACGGCGAGGAGGGCGGCGGCGGCGGAGAGGATGTGCGAGGCGGAAGCCCACTCGCCGAAGCGTAGGGCGACCGGGCACACCACCTTCTCCAAGATCAGTCATCGTCTTGCGCATGTGAGAATATCTCTACGTGGCATCCGTAGAGCAGTACGGTCTCAGCCAGGCGAGGCAAAAATGGCGTGGAGGATGCTCGCCATCCATGCAGGTGGCCAGGAAAGAGACGCCACGCAACGTTGAGCTCGGTGACGGCGTGGATCACGATGTCAGAGGGGAAACTGAAACAGGGGCTGAGCAGCGGAGGGGGGGGGTCTCGGCAAAAGTTGGTGGAACACCGTGCGTGGTCGGCCGGCACCGAGCTCTAAGCCATGAACAAACACAAGACAAAATGACAAATTGAGCCTACGAGACACGTCATATTTTGCATTTTCCCATTCGAATGCCCCTGCCGAGCACTTTCATCCATTTTGCAACAGTCGAAATACTGGAAGCAATCACCTGAGCACCACTCTCCCTGAGCATCGAATTTATTTGTTTATTTTCGTTTTTGTTTTGTTTTTTTCGAAACTCGCTTAATACCTGTATTATGTTGCAACGTAATTCGTTGCATGCCTACAGTATTAATAGTACATGGGCGTGTTATCTGTTTGCCCGTTCATACTAACACAAAGCCAGGTTTTCGATGTGGAATAGAGCTTTTCTCATGCGGGGACCGTCGTAGAATGCTGGTGCACGCCCTACTGTAGCGCGCGTCAAGGCTACAGTATAGTGACGTCTAAACCCTGAGAGTTGGTTACCCGCGACAGGTGCTCCATCCGGTGAGTTGCCCTGTATCCCACTCCAAAAACAAACTTTAAAGCAATTGTTGTTGTCAACCCGAGGAAACACACACCATGACCCCGGGGGTGCGACGAAAAATGAGGGTCTGAGAGTGACGACATCGCGAGAGGTCACGGTTAAGGAGCTTCGTCTGTCAGAAACCAAATGGCTCCGAAGTGCTAAAATTACCCCGATCGTACCGCGCCTAACTGGAGACGCGTGCTACGATAGAGGTTGCACTTTTTGTTTTTTTTTGTTTCTGAATAACGCGGCTCCTTAAACCAAAATCGTCCCAATGTCATTCTTGTTGAGCAATATGATTTTTTTAAATGCCTACTTCATGGGTTTGCTCGTTGGGCTGCCCTTTCAGTTTACTCAAAAACAGTTTTCGGGTGTGGTACGGAACTTCTAAAGTGAAGAGCTTCAGAAACAGAATGGTGCATCTCCATCATATCATGGGTCTGGAGCAATCTCACGGTACATACTTCGTAGGCGTGTACCACTTTTTGGAAGCTCAATAACTATTCGGAACGATGCGTAGAGCTCCTCAAGAGAGTAAACTATTATATAACCGGTTATAGTATGACAAACTTGCGAGAGTCTGGACGTTTGGCTTAGGGGCTCGTAGTGCATAGAAATGTTGGCCGGGTCTTGCTCGAAAACATTTTTTCGAAGTCATGTTTCAGGTAAGATACTGACAAGCCGATTGTACGGCTCCCACCCGGCAGCATGAGCTAGATCGCACAGATCTGGTATATACATGAGCTAGACCAAACAGATCTGGTATCTATCTTCCCTGGACAGTCTAGATCTACGGGGGCATCGGTGATCAGTCTGATGTCCGAAATACGGACCGTCAAATCGCGGAGAAAAACGCTATACACATTTCGAGTGACACACGACCCCTCCTGGCCGGCGAGGGGGGCAATAATACCAGAGGCAATTGACGTTTCTTTATGGATACAACGGCAAACCTACGAGTATAACGACGGGCTTCGCGACCCCTTCTGCTGTGTCGACTGCTTCGTATATATCGGTTCAATCAAGTGAATCGACTACGCGATTCACAGCTCTATACGGTACAAGACCCCTGAACTATCAAACAGGAAAGGCTACGTAGCTATTATTTACGAGTATAGTCCAGGCTGTATTTCATTTTCGGTATTGGGTGCGTTTCTCCACGATGAGAGGCGCTCCGTACTTGATGAGGAGCTCCCTACCCCTAAAAATCTGGCGTTTCGACGAAACAATGCACGGGTGTACAGTATTAATAGTAACCCGATGAAAAAAACAAAAGCATGGCCTATCTCAGGCGTTGACGAAACAATGAACGGGGTACAGAGTAGTAAGGGTAACACGATTGAAAAAAAAACATGATGGCGTCTCTACATAACACTGGATTTTATAAGTTGAGAAAATGACAAGCAGTTGAGAAAACAACGTTTAAGCGGCTAACTTCTTCAGTT
>JAYJME010000365.1:0-24664 GCA_036873775.1 Costaria costata | reverse complement strand
TTCTGCTTACCCACACTATAAAGCGCTCTCGGCAATAATTGGTGTCTTTCGAGAAAAAGGCCTTTTCGTGCTTGCGCTCGTATGGGGCTGTACGTGCCTAGTCCGAAATTCTTAACAATCTCTGGGGACCCAGGGAGAGTGTTTTATCAGATTCTTGACATGAGGAAATTCACTTTTCTTTAAAAGGTGATTTTTTATGGTGGACGTGAGATTCGAACTCACGACCGCCGACGATGCCATTAGTTAAGGTATTAGTCTGTTGGACTACTGGTAGAAAGCAATCCGGGACACTACAGTAAAAACCCAGGCTGGATTTCAGTTTTGAAAAAGGGGTGTGTTCGACAATGAAGCGTAGAATAACCGCTCTCCTGAATTTCAGATTTCCCCAGAAATCTGAAGCTGAGTCTCTGGTATAGGGTCGTTTACTTCGAGAAGCCCGGTAGTGCTATGGCGTGCATACGTCGTCGCGCCGAATGAGGATGATTCTTCGCGGTAGAGTGCTTTTTGTGTTGCGGTGCACCACAAATTACTAAAGAAATCGGGGAAATAGTGCGAGATCAGAGTTAAATATGGTATGTACGTACGAGGTGGTACAGTAGAAAAGGGAGAATGTAATGTATCGCTTTTTGTGTCCATCGCGGCTTCTGGTTCGTATCGTCCCCCGCAATAGCTCCGCATGAAGTTACCTGGTATTAATTGTAGGCCTGGCGCCGTGAGAGTGGGCGACTTGACCACCGATTGTGTGGGCGATATAGAAACGCTGCAGTATATATGTATGAATGTATAGGCCCGCCAACAAGAAACTCCTATTAATATTTGGAGTGAGCCTAAGATTATTGATGTGACGCCGCCCCTGGCAAACCTTTTTAATTGAATAGTATATAGGATTTAGTGTAGCGCTTGCCGCTGGACACGATTTCCTAGTCCAACTTTCTTAAAACGTCCTCGCAAAAGTGAACCTTACTTTCTTATTTTTAATAGGCACTTTCTTATTCGCGGGCCTATACTGTAGTGGGCTGTGGGCATACCAGCGTCCGGACGGCGAAGAGATCGAGAAAAGCACTGGGGCTGGGGCTCTTCAATCCCAAACTACAATACCGCGACCACAGACTAATCGGCGCGTCGGACCTACTCCTGGCGATTACAACACAGGAACGTACGGTGGGATCATCGCAGCCATCCGATCCAGTCTCCGAACGAGCACCGAAAAAATATGCATCTGTTTTTAGCGAACTATCAATACGATCGCAAGAATAAGGATAAATTTGGCCTATTAGCCTAGGGGGGTACCCCATCGACATGCCGCGAGCGAAGGGCGAAGCGGTTTTCCCGGCAAAGATCTCAGATCGAAACAGTAGGTAGGCCAAGCAAGGCAGGTTGTTGAATTCAGAAAATGTCTGATTTCTGGCGACAAACAAGCCATCTGTTTCTGCTTAAGGCCCCTCTTCCGGAGCCGCGACGTCTGGGGATGTGCGATGCTTCTAATCGGGGGGTATACCCTGAAAAAGCGTACCGTAATACAGTAAGTAGCGTGACAGAGTTCCGTGGGTATCTCGGACAGGGAAAACGTCAACTTGTGATTTTGGTGCGAGTACGAGGTACAGTAGGCATCGTCAACATTTGTTCTACCAAAGCAGCGATGGCAATCCAGGTGTGCGCTACCGCTGTGGTGACACGATTCTCCCGTAGGACTCTCACCGTGGTCACTTGGCATTCAGCTGGGCCGCCTGTCACCGATATCCCGTCCACCGTGTGGCCTCTCGCGCTCCAAAGCCATCGCACGATTTGAAGACCTCACGACCCCTTTGTTCCGTCCCGGAGACAATCGTTCTGAGTTGATCGTTCTGGCGAACGTCATTGTTGGTTGAGCAGAGCTGTTGAGCATAGATAGCGTCTCCGCATCTCCTATATCTTGTGTACGAAAGAAGCACCAGGCGCGATCCATCTCGGTCGGTCGCCGACCGGTAAGTCCGAGGCTGCGTTCACAAGAAGAACGCCAGGGAGCATTCCCAGCAGACATGAGAGCAGCGGCTAGCTACAACAGCACGACGACGAGCACACCAGAGGAGGCAGAAAGCCACATAAGTAACAGGTACATCAGTGCATTCGAGCAGTTTTACACCCAAGAAATGTGTATCTACAGTTACTGTATCTATCTGCAATCTGATTGGACCGACCTGAATGGATCGAAGGGCCTCAAGCCTCAAGCCTCAAGCATCAAAACATCGGTTTTCAGTTGAACTTTGAACTGGGTCCAACGAACGGCAAAAATAAAAAATAAAAAATAAAAACATTTAGCTCGTATTATTGATAGATAGGCAGTCGACTTCCATCTGGTAAAACGTAAAACCGTAGGGAGTATCTTAGCACGACAGCAGACTAACGTCACCCACTGTTGTGCCAGACTGTGTACCATGAAGTCTATATGCAGAGCACGTACCAGCACCCAGCACCTACAACTACTGTGTACCAGCTATACCAGGTATATATTAGATATTGAGTTCCTCCTGTCAAAGTGCGAACGGCCACCGAAAAACAACAAAAATCGGCGCAATTGATTATTCTGTGTGGACAGCAAAGAAAGGACAACAACAATGGACTACGGCACGCTAGCCACGACTATGCCGGCCGGTACACCCGCCAGTTGACAGTTGACAGTTGACAGCGCTCTTGGTATCAGAGTTGAGAGGTCGGATCCTCTATTAATAGACTAAAAACGGCCAACCTCTGCGTCTGTCTGTCTGTCTTTCGACGAAAAATTACTGTAACTGCACAACAAGCAGTGCAACGCGAATGAATGTCCTCCCTGCTTCGAGCTGAGAACGCAGGAAAATATGCAAACCAGCACTGACCGAACCCACATAAATGTCTGGTCAGGTCATGACGCCGTCAAGAAAGCTGCTCTCTCGTGCGCAGCTAGGACTTGGTTTCTGTTCGCAAGGCTCAAGGGGTGGGGGGTATTGCTGGGGAGAATGCTTTCGGTGATATTCAACCGGCGGCGACCGCGGCAGAAAGGGTGCTATACGCTCAATGGGGTGGTATAGCTACGACTAGAGAGGGGTAGAGCGTCGAGGGAAGAGGAGCAAGCAGGAACGAGGATGGTTTCAGCACGGTTGATCCTACGCTCTGATGACAGGAGGAGGAATGATCGACCTGGCGGAGAGGGGGGCGAGCGATGCGTTCAGGTCAGAGGAGGACGCTGGTCAACCATATAATGTCGGAATCCAGTCTGGCCGTTTTGGCTGTCGTAATGCTGTAATAGTGCACTGCTGTAGGGGAAGAGAAAAGGTGCGGCCGAGCCAGACCAAGGGGCTAGGTAGGGAGGGATCTCAGAAAAGGGCAAGGTGGCGACGAAAATATGATGGCACGCAACACCGGGAGTAGGTGATACCGTGGTGGGAGGCTACTCACGCGCAGTCGCGGCCGATGTGTTTTCTTTCTGGTGTCTGGGAGCATGTAGAGACGGGTGCGGACGTTGGGGAGCGGGAGTTCGTGCCACCCATCCCCACCTCCGCCCGCGATAGAAGGTGACGAGTCAAGCGTTTGTTTCAGAATCAGAGAACAAGCACACCCCACGACAAGTTCGGTTTGCCTTCTCCTTGGGCTGATGGCCGAACGTCAACAACGTCTGTACCCCATGAGAACTGCAAAACGTAATTCCACACTAATTCCAAGTAATTTTTCTCAAAATCGTGAACACAGCTCGAAAGGAAAAACAAAAATGACCTACAACAGGTACAGAGTAAAGTTAGTATGATAGCGCCACACATTAAACGATCCTACCACATCGTCTTCCGTAGACCCAGATGATTCCAGTGGCGATCGAAGTCCAGGGTACCTCGGCCGATGTCACAGATGCACATCATTTGGCTTTCTGTGGCATACCGCATCAGTGACCTTGGCAAGCCGCTGGTTGCCACAGCTAGCCCCGCGGGGTGTCATCGTCCAGGGCGCTGCCACGGCACCTGGCATAGTAGTGCCCGTGGCAATGGCCGTGGCACTTGCCATGGCAGCCCACGGCAATCACCACGGTAAGTCCCACGACGAGGCCCACGGCAAGCACCACGGCAAGGCCCACGGAGAGCCAAGCCCCACGGCAATTCCCACAGTAAGCTCCACAGCGAACCCCAGGGCAAGCACCACGATAAGGCCCACGGCAAGGCTCATAGCGAACCCCACGGCAATTATCACGGCGAGGCCCGCGGTAAGCTTCACGGCGAGGCCCACGGTTAACCCCGCGGCGACGCCCACGGCAAGCCCCACGATAAGGCCAATGGTAAGACCTACGGCTAGCCCCACGGCTAGCCCCACAAATACCGCTGCAGGCCCCATGGCAAGCACCACGGCAGGCCCCACGGCAAGGCCCACGGGTACTTTCCTGGCAGTCGCTAACACGGGTTCCTGGATCCGTGCTGCTTTGTTCTGATGCTATCGCGAAACAAGTAGGCGACAAGTAGGCGACTAATAGCTAACTGTACGCATAGGCAATCATGTTTCGCTTCAAAGCGTCTATATATATTGTCGCTGAATAAAGATAACATTGAAAAAATTGAAAGAGTCATCGTAACTTGTTTGGCCTCGCCGGCCTGCCTACATCCTCGCAGCAGCAGCGGTGCAGTTGTCGCATGCCGTTTACCAACCAAATTTTGTTCTCTAAAGGTCGGTCGTTCACCACAGAGATTTTGATTTTGTACTCTCTCTAGCGTATGGTTTGCGTATCCAGTACCCGTCGAGTCTACCTCTTGAAACAATCTCCTGAATGCAGAAAGGTAGCATCAACCTCTGTCTAGAATGTATGTATACCGCAAGCAAACAGGCCTTCCATGTAGTATTCTAAGCTTCAATTAACGCTCTACAAAGCCAACATTTGCTACCCTCGATAGAGTGGAAGATTGGGCATATAAACTGTTTGTGCAGCGGAAACACCATGCTAATAGACTGCAGTATACCAGGTATATAGGTATATAGTGACCTTAGGTCTAGACCAAAGGGCCTACATTCTGTCAACAGTTGATTCCAGCCTCATGAAAAGATCGCAAACAATAACATACGTGCGAACATAACCGCGTGGTTTTCGGAAACATCGGTGTTGACATGGAAAATAAGCTTGCGAAGCCGAGTAGTAGTAGTGACTGCATGCTGCACATTGCCGTGGGCCTTGCCGTGGGCCTTGCCGTTGGCCTTGCCGTGGGCCTTGCCGTGGATCTTGCCGTGGGCCTTGTCGTGAGCCTTATCATGGGGCTTGCCGTGACTTGCCGTAGCTATCCGAGCAATCCATGATCATTGCCATCGGTTGTCAGGGCTTGCCACGGCTCCCCGTGGCTTGACACGGCTCGCCACGGGCACTGCCGCGGACTGACCAGCAGTGGCCGCGACATGCCGCCAAAAAGTCAAAGAATGATCGTTTCGCCAAAGAAGGACGCGATATATTATAGTACTTTCGTTGCTTTGTTGGACGGGTCCCGTGCGCCGTTTGTACGGTACGTGTACTATATGCAGATAAGGGGGGTTGGTTGAAATTAATTAACTTCTCAAAAGAGGGACGCGATACTACAGGCAAATGCCGCGCTTTGTTAAACGAAGGTGTGAGGAAATAGGTTAGCTCCGCTCGGCCACCTCCTGCGCGGGCAGGAGTTATTTTTTAGTTGGGTATAGGTCACCCAGCAGGAAACACAACCAACCGCTGGTGAGGCCTCGATTCACCGCCGCGTTCGTCACTACCAAGCTTGTCGTGGTTCGGGCAGGCGCCAGTTGGAGAGATGATGTGACCGAGGAAACCCGCATCTATGGCGCCCCCCCTGTTTTCTCTTCAAGGGGAGTATAGCTAGAGGTTTGCAATCTGTAAATACTGAAAAATGTTTTGATGATGTTGAGGTTAAAAGGTGCGGGCGTTTAGCTAGGTAGCAAAATACGATGAGGCAGTAGTACGGGGCGGATCCGACTACTGTGCAGGTATGACAGCTTCTATCTAGTTACGCTTAACGCTCTTGGGACTTGAGAGGGGGAAATTGACGATTGAAAGAAAGTGACGATTGCAGCAACGGCCACTGCGTGGTGAATGGGGGATGATATTATTCAAATTGGTGTGCAAGCTACAATACAAGGAGGCGTGCGGCACGGGCGCGACATGATCCTACTCGTATACCGCTGGGGGCTCACAGTATCAGCAATCAATCATAGTCGGTCGATAACACCAAAGTTGCCGTCTCGTTTTAGTCTCTATACGTATCTAACACTCCCAAACGTTTTACAGTAAGCCAATCACACGCTGTTCGTATTATATTGGTTTGTAGCCTCGCTCCGGGTGACTTCTGACAAGAGGGGGTGAATAGTCATCTTCCAGATGAAAGTATATTAACGCCTTCACAGCAATAGAGGGGAAACGGGGATAACATGACATTTACCAACTGTGGGCGTCAGGCAGCAGGGTCTATTTTATTTGTGGGTGGTAGAATGAATTGCTAACTAAGTGTTTTATTGATGCAAATGTGCATTAGAGTTTTATATTTGGGGTGCAAAAACAACCCCCTTTGCAGCGAGGGGAGCCTTGCCGTGCATGCTCGCACAGAAGTTTTGGTATACATAGCCACGCCCCGCAAAAAACAAAACGGCCTGCGACACGTACGAGCATTAAGAACCCCTTGAACAACCACACCGAGCACTTATCGCGTAAGAAACAGAGCCCGGCGTAAAGTAAGTTCCCGTGGGTGTGCAACAGAGAACTTGCGGAACTTGCGGCACGCCTGGTATACGCGTCCCGTGTACCGCAGCACAACAGCATTTATTTACTGTAATGCAGCGCCAGTAAACGATATTGGCGCGCTATTCCCTAGTGTACTGTATTTCATGGGATTGGGTGGTCAGTAGTTCCTCAAGAACATAACTCCTATCATACGTACCTACAAGTACGCACGCACATTGCAATTATATTTGTACGTGTTTCTGAAAAACAGAACAGGGATTTCAAGGTGCCAATTTCGGTGTAACCCTTTTACTACCGCAAAAAAGTATCTCACACTGTTTCCAACTGGGATTGTCCCCCCAAAAACCGTTTCCGGCTCTAAAGGGGTTAAAGTGTTATAAGGCTTAGTTTGTTGGTAGGTGATGGTTAACCTTTTACCAGTAGCCCAGCAGACTAATACCTTACAATATGGCGTCGTCGGCAGGCCTGTAGCAGCAGTGTGATGTCCAATGGCTTTTTTAAGGGGCCCCCTGTGTAAAAAAATATGAAAGAGCGCTGCAGTCGACAAATCCGTGTTTTTTTTTCAGCTGGCAACACTATTTCTGGCATAATCTCGACCTCTCATGGACTCCCTACCGAAAACGACATGTCTCCAGTTCTTGTGGTAAGACCATCTTCCTCACGGCAGTTTTAGAGAACAGTGGTCATTGGCCATATTTTTGTGTCCGGCGCCGGGTCGATCTGACACCGTTTTCGTCGCGAGAAGTACGTATTATTTACTTAAAAACTACTCCTCGTACAAGCGCACGACAACGACCACGATGATAACAACCAAACAACAACGACCAAAACGTTAAGCGACCACAACGATAACGACCACCACGAACCTCTGCGACCAGTAGACGAATTTGAAAAATGGAAGCTTCTCAGGCTGCTGACACTGTTTTAGCTCAGATTGTCGACGACAACGCCGAGAACTAGTAGGAAACCCTACCCTGCCTGGGCGTCGAGTTGGACTATCCGTAGCGTCCTCCGCGGCCACAACAGAGTGTAGATACGAAACAGGAGCTCCGGAATGATCAAAGTTCTTGCTGCTGAGAAGAAAAAAAAATCGTGATGCAAACACGGCAATGCCTGCCCTCCCTTGCAGATCCAAGAGCCCCAACACCTCCTGTTAATAGATATATACCATAATACCAGGTAGGTTGCTACGGCGATAGCGGTGGGGTATATTGCCAGAAGCCCAAAAAATGTGTTTTCCGCATCATTCCCCCTGGACTGGCAACCTTGTCCCGAGCAGAAGCCTCCTTCCGAGCGATGCTGCTCAGTCATGTTGCTACAGTAGTAACCCCTTTAGAGCCGGAAACGGTTTTTGGGGACAAAACTACTTGGAAATAGTGTATGATTCTTTTTTTGTTGCAGTAAAAGGGCTAAAGTCACTTCCCCTGGTTGGGTCACGCTGCAATTATGTTTTGCTGGTGCCGTTACTGGTTCTGTAGGTGGTGCTGTTGTTGTGGTGGTCTGGTTGCTGGTTTTGTGTGGTAGTGGCTCGGTCTGTTGTATGATACCAGGTACAAGTCATTTTTTTGCAAATTTTGGCATTTATTTGACTATTAATAGGTTACGGTTACTACGTCTTGATATATTTTGATTAAAACGTTTGCACTCTGTATATTCCAGTGATTGGTGACCACGCTTTCATTTTATTGAAGCTTGCATCATAGCTTGCGTATATTCACAGAAAACGTGTTTTTAATTATATACTTGTTGAATTGGCCACATTATTAGGACTTTCCTACGGATAGAGGACCCCAGTAAACTGGCGAAATAGCGCCGCTCGTTGATGTCGGTAGCTCGTAGCGTCAACCCATCAGCCGATAGACCAGCCCGCCTTTACTTTTAGTGCCGTATAGCTCCACATGTTCCATTCGAGATCGCTGCAGGTCTGTGGTATAATTAACAGAGCGAACAAGGAACGCCACCCTTGCCGCTAAGGTTGGGGGGGGGGGGGAGGCGAACGCTCGCTGCGCGAACAACACGGCACAATCAATAAACAACCCGGCCCCGGGCGTGAGCAGAACGTAACCAAGCAACGAAAATTGCAATTTTTATCAATTTATTGTGTGATGAAAGATCCGTCGTGAGGATATAAAAATGCCTGCTGTTTGTTTTCGAGTTCTACAAAAAAAAAACAAGCCAAGCATGTGTTGTCCCCTTCCCCCATCCAGCAGCAAAAGCAGTAAACCACTTCTACTATTTTCGCAAAAACACACAGGCACCAGCCAATAAAAAATACAAGGAAGCATTAACACACTACTACTCTCTGCGCCCGCTCCTGTTTACGCCTTTACTGCCCAAACGACGAAGAAAAAAGGATACTGGTACCAGGTAGAAAGCCACTCAACGAATAAATGCCCCCGCCGCTCCTATCAACGATCAGATCTGATCAGCAAGATGTGTATGTGTGATTCTGCTAAGACATACCGGGTATTTAACACTCACGGTGTTACGGTAATGTAGAAAATAGGTGAGAACAATGCGAAACCTTTTTGCGATGAGAGGGTTAGTTGGCCGCGACGAAGGCTTGGTACCATTCATCAGCACACCGACCTGAGAACTCCATGCCAATCGAAGCAAAAGTTATAGGATAAACCACCAGTCAATGGTTACTTACTACGTAGAAATACACCACAAACAACAAACAACAGAGCCACAGCCCTTGTTTCTGGTGCTTGCTGCGCGTGATCTTCCGCTTACAGTGTCAAACCACCGGTCGACAAAAACCCGATACGTACTGAAAAGCGAGATACTGCTGCATGTAGATACATTAGCCGCGTGATGAACGAACGAGAGACCGGCACGTAGTAACTAATCCACACACACACCCTAAAGGGAACACAAAATCCATCTATCTAATGGGTTCATGGCGGTTATAGGACCTGACCTCTTAATCCTCGTCGCGCTCGTTTAGAGAAATCGTACGGCGGTGAGAGAAACAACATCAACGGCAACAACAGTCTCCCTCTTCTCTGCCGTCAACTCGCCTGGCCGGCTTACGATCCCTGGGCGGGGGGGGTTGGTCCCAGCCTTCTTACCTACCACTAACCAATTCCTCGAACATAGTACATCGTGATCATCTATTCTTTCTTTGGATGGCTAGTACCGTTTATTGCTATTGACACAACGGAGGACGGCCACAAGCCATGTCCCCAAAGCCTCACAAACACGAGCCTCGCCTGTCATCAATGACAAAACAAACTTTGCTACAATCCTCCCTCCATCCACAGTGAACTATTATCGGATGCGTGATCACTGTTGCTCCTCAACTCAAGCGATCAGAGAAACAAAATTGACACGACTCGAAGTCGGCCCAGGGCATCATTCATGAACGGCCCGTCGTTTCAACATGGCATCTACCGTGGAAATCAACCATGGCCTACAACAGCAGACCCCATCGTAAAGCCTTCCACATAACGCTAACCAAGCGTGTCCGCTGCCGAGCCTCGACAACGAACACCGCAAACATCACCGCGATATATGCGTTGCTCCCGCGAGAGGCGGGGGGGGGGGGGGGAGGGGGGGGAGCAGGGTAGCAAGTAAAGGGGCTTTCTCTGCTGCCTGGCTCGAGCAACGGCCGCATGCAACGCACTGTTTTGCACAACAAAGGCAAACAGAGGTAATCGCAGCAACTTTCGTAGCAACGATGCGTTTGGCGGGGGCCGAAGACACTACAGCTGTTCCAAAGTACAAAACAGTACGTGGCAGCATCGGGCCGGAAAAATAGTTACTTCCCTTGCTTCTCGGGCTGAAGTAGAAAGCCAACTAGTGCCTCGTCGCCTTGACTATCCTAATTCCGCGCGAGCAAAAATGGGTGTACGGTCCCAGTACCAAGATTTCGGCGCCCCCCCTTGCCCCCCCTTCCAGACGCTAACTTTTGCTAGAGGTCAACAGCTTCTGAGGCTTGAGGCCCGCGCGAAACCAGCTGAAAAAACATGCAACATGCTAGATACCGTAGTGCAACGTCAAGGATGGCGAACGGTTTACTTTCTAACCAACCACATAAAACAAATAGTTGAGGTTAACTGTAGACTACAGTTGTGTAGTAGTAGATTTATCGCACCACCTTCGTGTGCGATACACCGAACGACTCTTTTCCGGGGGATACCGGGGGTGGGCATTGAGCACACTGAAGGAACGCATAGTAAACAAAAGCACACAAACACAAAAAAAGCAGCTCGAGGCAGCCGAGGGGTCAAGCAATTTGCCACGAACTATTGTACAGCCTAACAGCCGTATTCTACTACAAAGCTACCCTAAGTAACAGGACACACATACATGCATTTGCAGGCGAAAAATGGCGAGATGGTCATCGCCAAAGCCACGCGAAATGAAAAAATAGAGGGTCGCGACACCCTCAAAAGCCAAACAAAGATTTGTTTCAGCTCCACCAAAACTCTCAGGTCGCAAAAACATGCATCGCTACGTTTGGCGATGCCGATACCTCTCATACCCACGCTATGTCCTAACCTGCGAACAAAAAAAGAAAAATACGGTACAACTCACAGCCTTGCCATGAGAGCTACAACTCTGTGAAGCATCATCAAACCACAACCGTTCCCTAGAAAATAACAACAACAAAAATGAACATGCACCCTCTCCCCCGCAACATCAGCACAAGAACCATGGCGTCAGCGCGGGGGCATGTTTCGCCACTCACAAGATACGTACAGATGCCGAATGGTCCAGTGTCACATTGGGGACTCCGAAAAAACTAGGGCGTCGAAACAGGCACGCGTGGTATACCCAGGCGCCATCGACGCCGCGAACACAAAGTGACACCGTCACAAGGTTTGTATCATACGTGGGTATGTGTGTAATTGTGACAGCTGTCACGCAAAAAGGTCAGAGCGACGAGAGGGGGGCTATAGACGATGCCGTTTCAAGCAGGCATCGCGAAATTCCACTACTGTAATAATTACCAGGTATAAGCTGACTATAATAACTAATATGACAGTAGTGCCCGAGCGAAGCACGCGGACAACAAAAATCACCAACGAACGGAAAGAGACAACAGGGCAAACGGACCTACTTGATACGCAAAAACATCACCACTCGTGGCACAAAACTAAACCGTAGATACGATACCCCATGTTGCTAAATTGTGGCAAAGGCTCTTCTAACCAATACTCCGCTATCGTCGTCTCTCTCAGCTCGACAACAACAAAGCAGGCCCACTACTACAGTACACAACCCGCTCTGCTAAAAACCTACACTCGAGGATGGCGCAGGCAACCCCTACCAATCAAAAACCCTTCCTTTAAAAAAAACAAATAGACTGACAAAACAAGAAACAGCGGGCACAGAGATCTCCCGCCTGTGTCCATCCACACCGTTCCCCCAAGACACCGCACACATTGCGGCCACCTCACGTCAGGGCATACCGTGCGACAAATAAAACATACACAAAGACACACGCACGAGACTAAATCCTCACCGCCGTCTGACCGTAAACCCCGCGAATGTATCAACACACTGCACTCTCCCTCTCTCTCACACACACATTACCTCTCTCTCTCTCTGCTTCGCTCCCAGCAGGCATGTACAAAGCAATTTTCGCGTGCAAAGACCGCCGAGTGCACCCCATAATGATCCCGAGGATTCTCCACGTGCCACGCCACACCCACCCACCGCTCGAGGCCCCTGCCCAGCGCGGACACCAGGCGAGTTTGCCACCGGCGTCGAAGCTATCGACAGAAAACCAACATGGTGAACCAAGAACAAACAAAAACCAATCGCGAGCACGCAATACGTTCGTTCGCACGACTGAGGGTGGAGTTTTTAACCCTGTTCCTGCAGCAAACGTATCCCACACGAATTCACATGCTGTAGTTTTGTCTCCGAACAGATGGGTGCGGTCGTAACGGGCGGTCGACAATAAAAAATCAACCTTTGACGAACGCTACAAGAATTACTGCTGTAACGTCGAATCAGCAACGTTTTCGACGTCGTGAGAAAATAGCTCGTTTTCGTCACCCACCCGGCCACTTAGCCGTGCTCCCCCAAGTCGCTCGCAGCTCTGGTGCAAGTCGGTGGATCAATTAATCGAGGCCATTATCCACTCTTGTGGCCAAACGAATCGGCCGGTGGACCGATTAACCAACCAAATAACCAACCATCCCACCAGAATGCTAACCAACCAACAAATAAACCGACCGACAGACCGACCGACCAACCGACCAACCAAAACAATCATCCAACCAACCAACCAACCCTCCTCCCAACCTACCTTCCAGTAAATAAATAAACAAACAAAACCAGTGACTTCGTCTGCCGAGTTCTCTTCTCCATCAAATTCTCTAAACAAAACGGCAGAAAATCAATCAACCTCGACTAAAAGACAAAAAAAAATAGAAACAAAAACAACAGCAACAACAATAACAACAACAACGACAAAACACAACAAACACGATCATAGCACGACCAAACTAAATAGACATATCCGTCGCTCAATCCTCGAACAGCTGCTCGTAGCAATCCACCATCCAGCGTACCGTCTCGATCTGAAAGCGTAGGTCTTTCAGAATGGCGAACGGGTTGTCATCCTGCATCGAGGGGTCGTATAAGAAGCGGAAAATAACATTGCAGGTATAAAACTAAGTAAATGGATATGGCTCCAGGTGTAAGCAAAGAGAACAGGGCGCGGACGGCAAAACACTCTCAGCAATGTGACTACGTGTACACAAGTGTTGTGTCTGACGGGTTGGGAGTTCCAAATGTTGGAAGCGTAAACAGGGGTGGGTAGACAGGGGTGACAGTCCCCAAACAAGTATAATTGAGGGGCTTAGGGGGGGGGGGGGGGGGGGTCCGTTCCTCCCTTTGACCCAGGCCGCGCCACTGAATATGCTGTATGCCCACCTGTTACGTCGAAAAAACAAGGAAACAAACACACTGATAAGAGTTTTGGACCCGCCGAGAGGAAACATCAACCACACGGGAGGTACTAACAGCACTCATAATTACGAGCAAACCGAGTTACTGTAGATACTAATTTTATACGGCCTATCGCCAAAACAACACAGTCTCTTGGGCAAGTTTGAATGGTCTTGGACAATTCTACGGTCCTACGTATGGAGCTGGGTGTGGCCGGAGAAAACCGCGCTGTCCGACCGTACACCTCCGAATTTTCTGTGCCTGCTACTACCAGCGCACACACAAGGCCTAAGTTGTTTTCTGAGCCTCGTTCCTCACTAGCGGAGCGCTCTTAAACTCACCCAACAACCAAAACTTGATAAACCCGGTGAGCCAAGCCCAGTACACAATGCCATAACAGGAGCTACTTATCTTTAGATAGTGTTTGGCAAAACCATACATCGGATCCAACAGGGGTGCTCAACAAAAAGAGAAAATGATCTACCAACACTCCAATCCTTCCCAAGGTCAAAACGAAAAGAAAAAAAACTGTGGCGGGATTTCTGGACGAAAAGCGGGGTTTTTTCATACTCTTGGTAGTTGTTTTACTTGCTTTTTTGTATACCCTCCCCTGCCTGGGTCTCACAAATGGGTAGTGCGATGTCGCGATTTTTTTGTTGTCCATGTACGTCTGACTTATCGAACTGTTTATTTTGTAAAATATCATATGATACCTCAGACAGATCAGCGACTCCCACTGCATGATCTTGATATTTCAGGGCAGATATATTTCCTGATCTCTAATGATCTATCTCATGTTGCCGGGTGGCGGGTGGGAGCCGAATAATCTGCATGATCTAGCACATATTTCCTGGGTTGGATCTGCACGGTCGTACAGATCCTGCGCATAATCTCACAACGGCAGGTTAGAGTCTAGATTTTCTAGATCATGATCTGTCCGAGGTGTGTAAAATATACATGGGATCGAAATAAAATGGGTATTTCGTCAAACGAGGAGCGCTCCGTTCGTGATAAATGTTTCGGCCCGAAGGTGAAACGCCTGCCGTAGCGCGGATCACGTACAAAAATACGGTACCAGGCAGGCTGTTCACGGGCCGGGTCAAACCTCGCGGATCGGGCCGGGTCGGGTGCAGTCGGGTTCATAGGGTGACCAGACCCGACCCGTGAGATTTGGGAAACTTCCTGACCCGATCCGCGGGTCGGGACATGACCCGTCAAGAGCCAAAATACCTACCAGGTACCTGGTACCAGGTCTGATATCATAGCGAGTTTCTATTACGGGGGGCCTATAGTAAATATGTTGGACCAAATATTGTTAGCAAAAATTGGAAAATGTGTAGGTTTTGGTGACTACCGTATGTTCTTTTGTGTCTACAGTAGGTCCCATTAACTATGGACCAAATATTGCAAGTGAAATATTGTTAGCAAAAATAGGGAAATAGATAGGTTTTGGTGTCTACAGTAGGTCCCATTGTGTCTACAGTAGGTCCTATTAACTATGGTCCCCCGTGATAGCGAGAAGCGAGAGCTATATACCCGTTCTTAGCAAAATAACCAACACGTATAACAACAAAATCACAAAACAAAAATAAATAAAGGAGCACGCGTCTTGCGCTGACCACAGCAACTTGTTAATGTGTAAGACACAAAGCGCGCCGAGTGGGTCGGGTCGAGAGTAGGCGCTCACCTCAGGACGGAGGAGGTTAGGCGCCCACACGATCGCCAAGTTTTCCGACGTCATCCGATTGGTTGCGCTATGTGCCGCAACCTTGCGGAGGAACTCGAACAGGAACCTGCATAGAAATGGACAAGCAAGCGACGAGCGACGCGCCGTATTGGGTACATACAAGGTTAATGAGTGTGATTTCAAAGTTTTAACCCCAAGACAGCCGCATAGCGATACTATTGTAATGCTATCCCCTGTCGACCCCCTTAGCGTTACGGCTAACGGTGCGCGTAAGAAGAGAAACGAGCGAAAACAGACGAAAAAATCGCACAACATGGGTAGAAATATAGTGGCAGCAGTACCCAACAGCATTTTATAAGTTGGGAGTTGCGCAAACCTGGCTCACCTTTCGCACACAACACAAGAAAATAGCGTTGTATATTGAAAAGTAGTGTAGGGTACACCACGGCAACGCCAAACTCGCCTGAGGCAGTTGTAGTTAGCGTTGGGGATGCTCCAAAGGATGTTCTTCATCGCCTGCACCCAGCGCAAGTCGGCGACCCCCGCCGCCTTAGCGATGGCCACCACCTTGCTGTACGCGCTGGTATTACGGGGGGGCATAGTAAATAGGACCAAATGGTGTTAGCAAAAATAGGGAAATACATAGGTTTTGGTGTCTGCAGTAGGTTATATTGTGTCTACAGTAGGTCCTATTAACTATGGGCCAAATATTGTCAGCAAAAAACAGGGAAACCTGTAGGTTTTGGTATCTACAGTAGGTCCTATTGTGTCTACAGCAGGTCCTAATAACTATGGTCCCCGTAATAGCGTCCAATGTAAGGGCACGACAAAAGACGGCATGGATTAGCATTCGACATGGAATGAGATAACATGGCATGGCACATCGAAACGTGGTGTGGCATGGCGTGACGTACCAGTGACATGGCATGACACGTAGCGATGACAAGAGATGCATTGACGTCGCCTACGGAGTGACATGGAATGTCATACTACAGTAGGCACCAGGTATGGTGGGACATGGCATTGCACGACCAAACATCGTGCGGCACACACACTGGGAGAAGACAAACGCCGTCTTGCTTGGTGGGAAGCCGAAATATTGATATATCGAAACATAGATCATCGAAGAGATCGATATATAAAAATATCGAAAGTCAAAAGATCGAAAGATCGAAGATCGAAAGACAGATACGAAATCACACGTCCGCGCATCTACTTCGAAGTACAGTATTAATAGTAACAGTCAAGCCCACCTAAACGGCACGAGAGGTTCCGGCAGCTCCCTAAAGAAAGCCTTGAGCAGCTGCGCCACCATGTTCACGTCGGTAAGGGGCAGGCAGTCCTTCTCGCCTTCCACTTCCTCTTCGGGGTCCCAGCACACCTATTTGCAATAAATGTATAGCACATAAAAAAAACGAGTGAGAACAACAGCAACAGCACCAACAGCAGCACCAACACCACCAACACCACCAACACCAACACCATCAACACCAACACCAACACCAACACCACCAACACCAACACCACCAACACCACCATCACCATCAGCAGCAACACCAACAGCAGCAACAACTTTGATGCTGTTTGGATACTTGTGAAACACGTGCGTACCTGTCAGTACGCGAGTCGACAACTCAGCTTATGAAACAATAGACGCACTGCTGTGAAAATACTCCGCCGCGACGTCGCAGGTACGTGCCATACGCTCCTCGCCGCACCAACGCACGAACAGCGTGAGAGTGCCATCATACTCTCAACACCTGGTTTCGACCAAACTAAACACTCAATTATTAACCGTGCAGCCCCAACACAAACAAAATCTAGACCAGAAATAGCGCCAACTTCGGCAAATACTTCAACTCGTGCTCCAACTTCAAAAAGTTCAGCAACAACTTCAAAATCGACTTCAACTTGAACTGCCGCACCAACGAAACGCCTTCAGGACTGCACCTCCAATTGGAGGACAAGTTCCTTGAAATCAGAGTGAGAGATGTGTGTATGTGCAGTCAGCGCAGCGATTACAAGGGTTAAATACATATTACGTGAACGCTAACACGCTTTCCCCTAGTTCCAAGTTCCAGTTTGTTCCAAAATAATGTGGGTGAGTGAAATTCGAAAGGGGTTTTATAACTCAAATTCAGCGATGATTACATAACGAGCAATTTACCTGCATCTGATTATTCAACGCGCGGCTTCCAGAGAGGATATTAACAGACGGCCCACCTGGTTACCGTCGTCCAGCGCCTCTCTCAGAATGGCCCTGTCGACGCCATCTCCGGCTAGCCTGAACAAGCCGACGGACTTTTCAATTACCGATGGATACGAACGAAAGGGGGCGAAAGGAAAGGGGGGGGCGACCCGAGGTGAGGCAAAAGGGAAGGTGAGGTGAGGTGAGGAGAACGAAACGCTTACAGTTTTGACCGTTAAATACCCAAAATACAAACAGCAGCGGCACTCAGGCGGGAGCACCGCTGCAAACACTCTTTGCAGCTGTTCTAATCTAATCGTGTACGAAGTACCGTAATAATGCTAGTAAACGCCCGCCGGGGCGCTTTGTAAAACGCGTTGTAGTCTTTGAGAGGAGGCGTTTTCCCCGGATTTTGCCTGTTTTCGCCGAAAATAGCGCCACGGGGCATTTACCGCTAGGGGGGCGTATACTACAAGTAGCATTATTACAGTATACCATACGGTATACATTGGTCACATTGGTCACATTCTGGTGGGTGGTGAAGCTCTCTGCCGGTGTCGCCTCTCGGGCGACGCAATCGGGCGACGCAAAACGTCTTCCCCTCCCCCTTCAAACAAGGCGTGACACCATCAGCAATTTGCATCATCTGTCCGGTGAATGCCTTCGACAGACCAAGGAAAGACGCCACCTCCTGTGCCAGTACTACTATATACTGTGATGCCGCTTTGCTGCTGCTATGATGCCCTGTACTGCACCGTGGAGGCAGACATGGAGGCAGACAGCTTCTCGCTGTCACAACTAAATCAACATCAACACCAACACCAATACCAGACCAGCACCACAACACCATCAAGAACAACAACATAGACAACAACACCAACAATAACGACAATCACCGCAACGACAACGAAAACAACAACAACAACAACAACAACAACAACAATATTTTCACCCGCAGGAGCAGGTCTACGAACCGTGGACAGTGTTGCCCGGCAAATTGCTGCCTTCCACTCACCTCGAGCCCGAACTTGCTCAGGAAGCCCACGAAACGCTTCAGCACCCACGGCACGTCCTCGCCGGGCGTGAGCTGCATCAGCGCTACCAAGGGCACGCCAAACACCTGTGACGAGGCGGCCCATCGTTGCGCACACCAGACAGATCACCAAAAAATAATACACAACACATCTATTACGGGGGACCATAGTTAATAGGACCTACCGTAGACACAATAGAACCTGACTGTAGACACCAAAACCTATATATTTCCCTATTTTTCCTAACAATATTTGGCCCTATTTACTATGGTCCCGCGTAATAGACCATCTCAATATACGCGAGCTGAATCACCTCTATCGAGGGCACGAAAAACACCTGTCAAGAGGCGGCCCAACGTGGCGAGGTACACATGTACACATCGTATAGATCACGATAAAGGTTGATCTACATCTTAAATGTCAGCATGCTTCAACTCTACCAAAGGCACCCCAAACACCTGTCACGAGGTGGCACATTGTGGTACACGTAGGACAGATGAGTATTTAGATCATCTGCCGGTAGACCTTACACGTCCGCTGCATCAGCTCTACCAAGGGCATTCCAAAACACCTGTCAAGAGGCGGCACGTCGTTGCACGCATCAGACAGATCATGATCTAGATCATCTATTATACCTGGTAGATATTATACTTACCCGTGTGATACGACGTGCAAGAGCCGTATCACACAGACCCCACCCCGGCAAACATGATCTCGATCGTGCGGATCTTAAAAAACAGGGATCTAGCTGCCCTGAAAGATCTAGATGATAATATAAAGAGATGTAACCCGTCAGACGTGTGCATCGCTGTCACGCGCCGGTTGTTTCCAACACGCCATGAGCTGTCCTACCAGCCATCGCAGCCGTGTAAGCGTCGTCATTTCAAGCACACCTCATATGCCACATCTACGGGTCAAGGACTACCACCACTCCACCACCAATACCAACAACGACAACAACAACAATAACGCCAACACCGCCAACACCAACACCAACAACCACACATCAGCACCAATAACACCACCAGCTCCATCCATACTAACACCAACAACATCAACACCGAAGCCGCCGCCAACAAAACCCACCACGACCACCAGCACCACCGCCACCACCGCCACCAACCAAAACCCTCACCTTGCCCTTCGGATCCGGCGGCACCTTCCTCACAACTCGCACGCTAGAGTTAGAGTTAGACACCGCCCGCTCCCCTTTCGCGGTGCTCCCACGCTCTCCCGCCGCGCGCCTCTCCGCTTCCACCACCGCAGCCGCAGCCAAGGCCGCTTTCCGCAACGCCTCCTTATGCTCCCGCACCGCCCGCCGCATACCCCCGGCGTCGTTGCGGTGCTGACTCCGATGCGCCTTCGTCACCGCCGCGCTCGAGCCGCTAGGGTCGCCGCCAGAGCCCCTGGCGCCACCGGTTTCATCCCCCCCACCCCTGCCGGACACCATGGCGTGGCCTGCAGCGCCGGCGATAATGCTGTCGAACACCCCTGCCGCGTCTAATGGCGAGGTACCCCCACCATCACCACCATCACCACCACAACCACCACCCCCACTACCGCCACCACTGCTACCCCCGCCATCGCCACCACCACCACCACCACCACCGCTGCTGCCGGCAGAAGCATGAGATGACGATGGGTCCGCTCCAGCCACCGCGCCACAGTTAGCGATGAGCGCCTGAATCCCCGGAGATATCCGCGCCGACGTCGAAATCGATCGCCGAGCGACTGGGACAGTGGCATTCCCGGCGACTCCCGCATCCCGCCCCACCGAAGACACGCCACCCCACGCGGTACTCGTCGCAGCGTGGGCCTTCGATGCAGCGAGCGCCTTCGATCCAGCTTTCGTCTTCGACCCGCGTCGCCGGAGCGGCGCTGGATGGTCGGCGGGCCCGCCGCAGTTGCCCTTGTCCCCGCCTGCCCCCCCACTATCACCACTACCACCACCACCACTAACGCCGCCACCGCCACCACCACCACCCCCACCACTACCACTACCGCCGGTCGCCTCTCGTGCAGAGGAAGCCTTGCTCGTAGCAGTTGCCCCACTTGACATCGCAGAGGTTGCGCCGCTGCCTCCGCCGGTGCTGCCGCTGCCGCCTCCACCGCTGAGAGCGGAGCTAGCGGCGCGCGCGACTTGGGTCATCATCACCTGCGCCATGCCACGGAAGTGTACTCAGTTCGTGCATGGTCGCAGTCGTATGACGATAAACCCTCGCATCCGTACGTACCATGCCGGGACGGAGCAGGTAGGGTTTTCACCAACCAGGCCGACATTGCTTGCACGCGTGAGGCGCCGTGAGGTGTTCGGCGAATCGCATGCAGGGTGAGCTGCATCCTACCAAGAAACCCAAGCAGACTTCGGCACATTTTGCTCACTTTTTTGCTAATGGATGACAGCGTCCAATGACTTGATATGTTTTCTGGTGCGGCCGCTTCTTCCAGAGAATCTGGGCCCAACATTTAACACCTCGGACAGATCATGATCTAGATCATCTAGACATTAACCTGCCGTTCTGAGATGCTGTGCAGAATCTGTACCGTACAGATCCAACCCAGGAAACATGTGCTAGATCGTGCAGATTATACCGATCCCACCCGGCAACATGAGCTAGATCATGCGGATCAGGAAACAGATCTGCCCTGAATGATCTAGATCATCAAGTGGGAATCGATGATCTGTCCGAGGTGTCGAACAATCGCCCAGCTTGTGTTGAGGATGGCTCGCACACATACGTACACGCACAAGAAGCACTGTTCGTATATGTATGTAGCTGTCACAGCGTCAAAAGATTGGGGTGTGATACAGGTGCGTACGTAGAGCAGCTCCAGCAGACAACACGCAGCAAAAGCGAAGAAAGGGGAAGAAAATATGATTTTTTTCACCAACTGTTGTTCAGACTGCTGCATGTCCCTGTGGTTGTGGTTCCCATTTTTCTGTTGGATCCTAAGGGTGACACACACGCGCACATACGCGCACACACACGCAGAAGCACCCTAAAACTGCTATCACAAAAATGGAAACGTTGAAGCGCGACTGCTGTTGTACCGCGGCTGCCGCACAAGTAATGGCCGTGGCTGCTGCGACAAAGGGAACGAGTGTCTTGCGGTGCATTGGAAAATATGGGGTTTCGACCATCCTGGAAGGTCCTGGGTAGTCAGTCGGGAACCGTTCCCTCAAAAATAGCTATATTTCTCCATTTCTCCGCAACTTGGAACGCCCATAGCACGAGCCACGGAGCCCGGCCGGGGCCCAGACTTGCGCCGCAGTGTACACGCGCCCCCCCCTGCGTGCCCCGCCACCGAGAGCGCGAGAAAAGACCCGCGGCCGGAAGAGAAAAGCTCGGCGATGTGCACAAAAAAGTGCATTTCATGCAAAAATGTGGGATTTCGACCGTCCTGGGAGGCTGTGGGTAGTCGGAAACAGTTACCGCTATTAATAGAATAGCTATTTTGCCGCAACTTTGAACGCCCAGAGCTCGCGCCACGGGGCCCCGTCGGGGCCCACACTTGCGGCGCAGGGTACACGCGGACCCCCTGCGCGCCCCGTAGTCGAGAGCGCTCGCGAAAAGACCCTCGGCCGGGAGAGAAAAGCCTGGTTTTGTGTATGAAAAGGTAATTTCATACATACGACATAAGCATATTGGTTGGGCCCCTGCTGGCTGGGGGGGCGGCGACTGTGCGGAGGGTTTGTGTCTGCCCTGTAGGCTTATAAAGCAACTTGTAAGCCCCCTGCTTGTTTTGCTCCGTATGATAGTGTTTTGATATCGTATAGTATGATATGATATGTGTCGAGAGTCCCGATATGTCGACGTATGAAATATCGAAGTTCGATACCTGGTATGTCGTACTGTATTTTATTTATATATGTCGAGCGCGTTTGCCTTACATCCCTGGGCGTCCCGGTATGTAAGCCCCCTGCTTGTTCTGGTCCCTATGATAGTGTTTTGATATCGTATGATATGATATGTGTCGAGAGTCCCGATATATCGAAATATGAAATATCGAAGTTCGATATCTGGTATATCGTATTATCGTTTATTTTATATATCGAGCGCGTTTGCCTTACATCCCCGGGCGTCCCGGTATGTATTTCGGCTGATACTGGATGAATAAGTTTCGACGAATCGAATATCGAAATCGTATCGATTTTTTTTTTGTCGACATCGATATCCATCACTAGGGTTATATGGGTTTTTGTCGGTGAATGCGTGCTATTCAGATCACGTAGGATTTCTTATGCAGAGTACGTACTTTAGGTAATTTTGTGTAATTATTTTGTTTTTTTTTATGATCTGTGGCATCTTGCCAACTTTTTTACCATTTTGTTTTTTATGTCTCCGCTTTTATGATTTAACCCTTTTACTACCGCAAAAAATACCCCACACTATTTCCAAGTAGTTTTGTCCCCAAAAAACGTTTCCGGCTCTACTAAGGGGTTAAGTCTGTATACGAAGTACTGCTTTACCAGGATGATTTACGTACTGTTATTAATCGTAATTTTGTAATTTTGTAGTTTCGTGATTTTGTTCAAATTTAGTACCAGGTACTAAAAGTAGTACTGGTGTTGACTTATTTGATTGCATAACTTTGTACTGGTGACTGCATGGTTTGTCGCGTATCGTGTAACAAATACTCTTGTATAACTACGACTGCTGTACACAGCATACAGCATGCGCGTGCGCACCAGGAGTAAGCACATTGTATATGAACCATCTTGTGTGTAGGCGCGCTGTTTAGAGCAGTAGGTAGGTATTAAATAGCAGCAGCAGCGAGCTTTTCAAGCAAGCAGGCAAAGCAATCTATATGATAGACGGGAGGTGGACCTGGGGGGCTAGTTTTTTGCCATTTTTGTTCAGTCCCGCGGCGAGAGGGAAGGAAACGGAGGCGTGACATCGAGGGGGGGGGGGGGATAGGGGATGGGCAATTAGAAGAATCTTTGGCGTGTAAAACTGCGGGAGAGGGGGACCAAAACGGTTTTTCTCCCCGTTCCGCCAAACTTTTTTTGTTTGTTTCCGTTCCCTTTTCCCTTTCTATTTTCGTCAGCCGCGTGCCTCTTTCTTTTTTTGCTTCGGTGTAATGGACGAGTTGTGTCTTAAGCTATAGCGGAAAATGGTCCGTTTTGTTATGCAAATCACTTTATAAACGGTTGTTATCCTCTTTCTCTCTTTTGGTCCACCCAACACTTTTTTCCATGTGACCCTCCCGCAGAAATGATTGCGACATTAAAATTTTCGGTTTCATGGGGCTAATCCTACGCCACCGCCTGTTTTTCAACCATTGGCGACTGGCGCTTGAGCTCCATCCACATTTTTTAACGATTTTATTTTTGCTACTTCGAAGTTTTTTTTTAGTTATTGGTTCATTTTGTTATTAACCCCTTTAAAGCCGGAAACGGTTTTTGGGGACAAAACTACTTGGAAATAGTGTGGGATGCTTTTTGGGGTAGAGAAGGGTTAAGAGCATCCTGTCTTCGTTGGTTTGTTTCGTCTACACAGTATTCAGTTTATACTTTTAGCAGTATATTTTGTGTTGGTTCATTTTGTTAGCAGACCATTTTTTATTGGTGTACTGATATTTTTATGGCCGTATAATACGTTTTGTATTGGTTAAATCGTTGACCAATCAGCGGGAAACAGCCGTTGAAACAAGAGAGGTGGTTCCAGGGTTTGGGCGATTGTATAAGATTCAGTACAGCCACATGATCATTCGGTCGAGAGCGAGAAGCGCAGCGAGGAAACAGGGTAGGCACCGGAAAGCGTACAGAGGAATACAACAATATGCCTCGCCCCTCCACCAGAGCCACGGCGACGCTGGACGTTGCGGCCAGCGCGCCCGTCCTTGTGCCGGTTCTGGTACCGGCGCCGCCAGCCCCGCTTCCGGATAGGAACTCGGCGACGTTCATGCCCACCGACACCCCTAGGTCTAGTCTGCCGTGCATGGTCGGAGCGCGGTTGGGAACCCCCCCAGTGTATGACCCAGCGCGCGTGTTCACAGCCGACGACCGGAGTTGCTCCGAAGGGGACCGCGTGGAACTCGCGCATCGACTGAATACGATGGTGGATCAGTTCAAGGAGGTGCCGGGCGCCCAAGACTGGCTGCAGGTAGTGCGCGACGCTGAATCAGCGGAGCACTCGCGT